>PVLD010003286.1:0-145604 GCA_004027595.1 Dinomys branickii | reverse complement strand
TCACAGAGCCGTGGGACACTCCCGGCCCTGGGTGGATGCGCATGTCTCCATGCTGGCCCTAGGCTGGGGGGAGGGCCTCCGATCAGCGGGGCCTCTCAGAGCTGGAAGACTCTGGAACAACGCCCATCTCAGCTCCCTGCACCTCTCTTCTTCCTCCGCGGCAGGCCTGGGTCTAACTCCGGTCAGATAATAATTCGCACAGTGCGGCTGTTGCCGTCCAAGGCATCCTATTTAATAACTCAACGCCTTACAAGAGAGGGAGAAGACGCCGTTACCCACGTCACGCTGATCCTCCCGAGGGACCACATCTCCCACAGCTTCATGGAGAGATCTGCCCTGGCTCACGGTGTCTGAAGGTTCAGGCCCTGGCGGACAGGTTCAAATGCAGAAATGCCACGGCGGAAGGGCCTACCATGGAGGAAAATCGCTTACTTGATGTCTTCCAGGATGCAGAGAAAGAACTGGGGAGAGATTTACACCCTCACAAGTCCCCCCCAGTGACCAGTCTCTTCCCTGCTCAGGTCCTGCCTCCCAACAGCAAGTGGGTTAAGGGACATGTAGCACTCCAATGATCCAACCGCCTTCCAAAAGCCCGCCTCTGAACACACGCGCCTTTCGAGAGAACTTTCTAGATCTAAGCCATGACAGATGGCGACCCGGCTGTGGCTCCAGGCAAATTCCAAACAGAGGAGTTTCTGCACTGTTTCAAGCAAAGGCAACATCACTGGGGAAAGCATGCAGTCCGTCTGCTTTCTGTTCAGGTGCGCAAAAACTTAGGTCTAATACTCAGTTTTCTAAGTCTCATTATTGCAGCACTGATCTCATGGCTATCTTACAATACTCGTCAGTGCCTAAGATGCTTTAAATTAGCGTTTGGCTTTCAGAAAATTCTCTCTAGCCTGCAAAACTTTCAATATCTTATTTACCTTTAGCAGTTTAATCTCTCTCATTACCAGGCAACAAGTAACCTCAACATTTACTGAACAAATACCAGGGACACGGCATTGTTACAGGTATAACTGGGTCACGCCGGAGAGATTAGATATGGTCCCTTAACCTTCAGTTTCAGCGTTCTAATCAGAGAGGAAAGACAGCTTCACAGCAGAATCAATACGGAGGCAGGGGAAGGGTCAAACAACAATGCTTAGCAATTTTATAATTAACGCTGTGTCTTCCACACAGCCACATTTGAGAGGCAAATATTTCATTGCTCTTTAAAATGCTCTCAGTTTTGTTCACAGCCATCATAATTTCAGTAACGCCTCATGTTCGTGTTTGCTTTAGATTTCACTATGCCGCATTCACTAAGTCTAAGAGGAGGTGACATTCCCAAAGTAAAATGGGTCAAAAAAGTAGATGACATATGTGTCTGCCATGGGAAGAATTGTTTCAACAACATAAGTTGTGAGTTACATGAAAAAGAGTGTTCTAACTTTTGCATTAAGATAATATCCAGGCGGCCGGGATGTAGCTCAGCAGTACAGAGCCTGCCCGGCAAGCACGAGGTCCTGAGTTCAATTCCTGGTAAGCAAAACAAAACCAGATAATATCCAGTCATCTAAACACTCAGCAGGAACATTTCTTAGAGAGAAGCAGGCCGGATACATGATGACCATTTTCTACAAGAGGAAATGAACACAAGAGGTGGTGTGACGGCCCCAGCTCTGGCCCTGTGTCTTGCTGTGAGCTCCCGGCCCCCACTCCCTGCCTGTGCCACCTCCAGCACTCTCAGAATGCAGCTGCTTCAACCCTCTTCCAGCTTCTTTCCATAGCTGGCTACAAGTACGCTTTCTATGGCTTAGGAAACATCTTCATACTTATTTGTTCAAGTTTTCTCTAAGGACCTTGACACTCGGAGCTGGAGAGGGTCTTTGAGGGCTGGTCCAACACTCTCACTTCACAGGGGGAGGATCTGAGGTCAGAGCGATTCGCAGCCCGAAGAGGTATGCAAGTGAGCAGTAGTTTAATAATGCAAAGCAGAAGGCGCTGAAATTACCGCCTCTACTTTGATGAATAATGGCTTTCAACCAGGTGTGGTGGCACACCTTGTAATCCCAGCACTCAGGAAGGAGGCTGAGGCAGGACAGTTGGGGTGAGTTCAAGGCCAGACTGGGCTACATAGCAAGACCCTGTCTCAAAAAAAAAAAAAAAAAAAAAGACTTTCAGTGGTAAGAATCATGTTTCAGAACAAGGAATTTTTTTTAACCTCTCTCTAGCTCTACCAAATACAAGTTTTGATTAGGGTAAGCAAAAAGAATAAGGCTGAACATAAGGAAGAGTTTTCCGGCAACCCAGGTGATTAAACACTGAGATGGGGAACCTAGAGAAATACTTTCCTGCTCTCTCTCCCCTTTTCTCCCTCGCCCTCTCCATCTATCTTTCTCCCATCTCTCTCTCCTTCTCTTTGTAGTGCTAAGGATCAAACCCAGGGCCTCGAGCATATATACTCATAGTTCTGCAACCATAAACATAATCTCTTTTAGAACACGTTCATCACCGGGCATGGTGGCACCCGCCTGTAATCCCAGCACTCAGGATGCTACAGCAGGAGGGTCGTCGTGAGTTCGAGACCAGCCTGGGCTACAAAGTGAGCTCAAGGCCAACCTGAGCTGCATAGCGAGACCCTGCCTCAAAAATAAAAACAAACAAATGAGCTCACTTATGTAGCCCATCAAAACAAACAAACAAAACTAAAAACAAAAACCCCACAAAATGTGGAGTTTGGCTTTAGTAAATTCTCTAAGTTAATAAACAGAATAATAAGCCAGGTATGGTGGTGCATACCTGAAATCCCAGCCCTCCAGGAGGCTGAGGCAGGAGGATCACAAGTTGGAGCCCATGCTGGGTAATTCAGTCACTTAGCCTGACCCTGTCTCAAAATAAACAAGAGCTGGGAATGCAGCTCAGTAAGAAAGCCCACAAAGTACAGCAGAACTAAGGCATAAAGGGCCAGGATAACAGTGATCAAAAATAATATGTCACATTAGAATTTAATTACAGACCAAAACGTAATGAACTAATTTGACACAGAACTTCCATGTTGGTTTATCTTCCTGTGTATGAGAGATCACTTTCTCCTTCAGTACTTAGAAGCGAATAGGATTGAAATTTCTAGGTAAAGAAACTGCACACAAAGCTTCAGAAGTTGATGATATGATTATAGCCCATGAGCAGCACTCCATACAGTGAGTTAGTTCTAAATTCTCCAGGGCCAGTGGACGCTACTCTGCCCTAAGGAAGGAAAAACCTGAGTCGTTTGGAGGAAAGTGGATGCACTGTGAGACTCTAATATTACCTGAAAGAAATCAAACACTCAAACTTAAATAGCACATGGTCTCTCTTACATGAGAAACCCAGAGTATGAAGACTGATGACACGAATTACGGTGATTTTTTTCTTTTTTTCAGATTAGAGGGCATCAAGAGACGGAGCAGGGAAGGCTGGGAGGGGAGGGGATAAAAGAATCCCGATGTGTTATGTACATGTGCTAACTCCCCACTACAAATGTAATCAATCGATCAATTGATCAATTGATCAATCAATTTACAAAGGAACATTCTCCAGGGTAGCAGCCTCCCTTCAGTTGTGTGGCTCAGAAAGCTCAGCCTGGGTCTGGGAAGCTGGTAGGGGAGGCCTGCTGAGATGGCCAAGAGCAGGACACCCTGACCTGCACGGGTCACAATGGCATCCAAGGTCTCCATGACGACCTGTCTGAGCCATGCGCTCAGAACTGTGGGGTTAGTGACATCCCACAACTAGACCAAACCCAGTCCCAAGAACAAGCCTTGACTACTGTGAGTAACTCCCCAACCTCACTCTGAGATGATGCAATTTCAGTATTTAATCCACACCGGGAGACCAATTGGCGTGATTTTGGAAGAGAAGGGTTTTCCTGTGGGATCTGGAAGGATCTAGCCAGCTACTCCTGGGGTCACAGTGGTAGTCAGAGAATCTCCTACACCGAAGCCACAGGTGACAGGAGGATCTGGAGCAGACCATCATCCCCATTGCGCCTTCAGTTAGCAGACAGTGCTTGGGGACAGCTGTCCAACAGGGTGCAGATCAAGGCCCCAGAGGTCCCTCTGGCCATCCCAGGTCATTCAGAAATGGTTTCTTTTAGGTAGTTCTGTGGAGAAACCTCCCAGGACCCATGAGCGCGCACTGCTGTTTCCGCTGATCAGCTCCTTCCCAGCACCCAAGTAAGTCTGTAAACATCAGATTCAGTTCCCTCTCCTGGCCCAGCGTTAACTCTATTCCTTAGTTCCTTTATAACTAAGTTCCTTTATAACTTAGTTTCTTTATAACTTTATAAAAAAGCTGCTACTGTTTTCTCCCACGATTATACTTTTTTCTTGACCATTTCACCTTCTCTTCCCTGAGTCATCAAAATCCAGTCTCTCAGAATCCCCTGCCTTGCCTTCCTCTAGAAAGGAAGAGCTTGAAACAGGTGAGCTCTGAGTGGCACTAACTTTTTAAATGTCCTAAAATGTTCATTTAAAGAGCTCAGAGCCCCGCCCCACCTTCAGCCTCTCTACCTTGTAGTTGTTTCCTTTTGGGGATGAACATGTTTTCTCTTAGTTTTCAGACATCACTAGTTGAGTAAATGAGGAAAAAGCATAATTCATTTTCACTGTGGGGAGCCAGGGATATAGCTCAGTGGCACAAGCACCTGCCTGGAAAGCACAAGGTCCTGAGCTCGCATTCTTGGTACTCTCCCCCAAAAAATTTCACTGTGAGAAGCTAGCTCAAGTGGTGAGCAGTCAAAGCCTACATACTCAACTGATGAGCCACCTACTCAACTGCTTCTTGTAGTAAGGATAAAATCACAACGTCATCTAACAAAAATTATTAGAGGGGGCTTGTTAAATAGCAGTGCTGCTGGGTGTGGTGGCACATGCCTGTAATCCCAGCATTCAGGAGGCTGAGGCAAGAGGATCATCATGAGTTCAAGATCTGTCTAGGCTACAAAGTGAGCTCAAGGCCAGCCTAGACTGCACAGTGAAACCCTGTCTCAAAAAGACAAAAAAAAAAAAAAAATTAGCAGTGCCTTCTGTCTAAAAAAGTTTAGACAGTTTCACCACAATGTTTTGTCCTCAAAGAGTACATAAGTGTATACGTTGGGATCTTGATAACACTGGTATTGGAAATGCCTTTAAAGAGTCAGTGTATTGTATCTGAGTCCCTGGAGCATGAACCTTCAAATGGAACATACCAGCTGGGCATGGTGGCACATACCTATAATCCCAGCACTCTGGGAGGCTGAGACAGAAAGATCATGAATTGGAGCCTAACCTAGTGATTTAGTAACTTAGTGACTTAGTGAGACACTCTCTGGAAATTAATTAGAAAGGGCTGGGGATGTAGAACAGTGCCAAGGCACCAGGACCACAAAAAAGAAGGAAGGAAGGAAGGAAAGGAGGGAGGAAAAAAGGGAGAGAGGGAAAAGAAAAATACTCATGCAGCCACATTGTCATAAATCTGCATGCCACTGTGCGGGAAATATAGTGTGTTATTGAGAGCTTGGCCAGAGCCCCAATCTCCTAAAACAAGTGTACAATGAAAGCTTAAATAAAAGAGACAAGTAATATGGTTTGGGGGTCCCAGGAAGGTCAAAACTTTCTTGAAGCTAAGACAAAGACTGCTGTGGGTCACCCATATTTACTGGTTTTCCAACAAATGTTGGGGATAGCTTAAGTAAAGGCAGGGAACAGAGCAGGACCTTGGAAAGTGAGAACAAAGATCTTTCCAAGCAGTACATGTTGCCCATTAAGAGAACTGTTTGATCTCTGAGGCTGGTGGTTCAGTGCTCTGGAATAGGGGTGGCAGCCCCACACTGCACTCTCATGTTGCCCTCAGGGGCTGTGAACAGAAGCTTTCCAGCACATCCAGAGAGCATGGCCTTTCCAGAGCCCCATCCCCAGCAGCGTGACCTTCTCCACACTGCGTCCATGCCCAACCTACTGCAGTGGTCACTTGGGCTCCAGCACTCACAGCAAAGCAGACAAGGAGAGTAGCTGACAAGTAGGGGGAACTGTCGTTTTATGTCAGCAGCTATAATAAATGACAGTTGTCTGACAAGGAGAACGGGGAATGGGAAGATTTACATCTAAAGATCAGGGAGAGCTATAAAAGCTCCAGCCCCAAAGTTGTAGAGCCATTTAGCTTCCAGGCAAGCAACCCTCTGTGACACTGTCGTCATCTCTGTCACAACACATACAGCATGGACACTGATGGGATTGTCAGATGTCACAGCTGGGAAGGCAATATGGAGGTCTAGGCCAGCTCTCCCAACTTATGAGGGAATGGAAGCCCCGTAAGCAGAGGGTTACAGCTGATGAGTGGAAAAATGACCCCCAAGGGCCACCTCTTGTCCTCTACACCCCACCTCAGAGAGGCAAAGACAACACATGGCCTCAAGAGTTTTTAAAATGCTGCATATTCCTGGGGTGGTGGTGCATGCCTGTAATCCCAGCACTTGGGAGGCTGAGGCAGGAGAATTGTTGCAAGTTCAAGATCGGCCTGTGCTACAAAGTTCAAGGCCAGCCTGAACCTTGTCTCAAAAGGACAAAAAATAAAATAAAATAAAATAAAATACTACATAGAATTTAATGAAGGTTTAAAATGTTTTCCCTGACAAAATGGCTGAAACTTCATTGGTTAAATATGAGAATTAGCTGGGCATGGTGGGACTCAACTATAATCCCAGCAATCAGGAGGCTGAGGCAGGAGGATACCAAGTTCAAAGCTAGCCTGGGCTACATAGTAAGTTCAAGGCCAACCGGAACTCCATAGTGACCTCCTGTCTCAAAATAAACAGAATAAAATAAACATGAGACTTAAATGAGATAAAGCACAGAACATTATCACTCAAACATAGGAATCAAAATCTTGTTACCTATTACTTTGAATGAAAAATCAGATGTATAAAAATATGATAGAGCATTTTCCATATTGATCATTTAAATAATTTTGCTTTGCCAGAAAATTAAGTTTCCAGAAGCAATTGTCTTGGTCACTTTTCTCTCATTGCTGGAACAAAACACCCGACACCCAAAATTAAGGTAGGAAAGGTTTATTTAGCTCATAGTTTGTGGAGGATTCAGTTCATAATCAGCTGGCTCCAAGGCAGGGTGGCATATGGCCCAGGGGCAGCCCTTCAAGGCAGCGGAAGACAGCAAAAGCAGCCAGAAGAAAGGGTGGGAGCAGCCTCTCTCCCTCGCTTGTACTGTAAGCAGGCTGCCCCTGGGGCCAGCAGCTCCCTGCTCATCACCCGGCCCTCCTCTTGCACAGGCGCAGAATGTTAAGGAGTGAGGACCTGGCTCCCTGCTGAGTCACCAAGTTAACCTGCTAGACTTCTCAAGTTAATACAATGTATCAACCACTACAGCTATCAATATGTTATATGCTGTCTTAAAACATCACCTTAAAAAAAATTTTTTTTTTTTGTATTTTTGAGACAGGGTCTCGCTGTGTAGCTCAGACTGGCCTTGAGCTCACTTTGTAGCCCAGGCTGGTCCAGAAATCCCAACAACCCTCCTGCTTCAGCCCCCCAGGGCTGGGATTATAGGCACACCCGGCCTAAAGCATTATTTCTAACCGAGAGGTCAACAAGTAGATTAGATGTTAGGAGAGCTGAATGGTTGAAGAAAATTGAGTTTCTTCCTTTGCACCAAGTAAATTCCACTTCTGTGGCGTAGAAAAAATAAACACAACCCCTCTGAGTGAATGTTTTGTGTAATTAGCTTTCTCTTGTAATTCATGCCGACTCTCTTTACATGCATTAACGAGTTCCTAAGTGTTAAACAAATGCTTGCCACCACACATCAACAGGGAATCAGAATTTTTTTGAGATGAGTTCTCATTATATAGTTCGATCCTCCTGCTTCAGCCTCCCAAGGAAATTAGATTCCTCTTCCACTTGCTTCAAGTGTAAACTAAAAACCTACTTGGGTTGCCCTCTTAAGTGCTGGCTTGTCCTTGGCTGAGGCCTTGGGCCTTTTCTCTCTGCCCAGGCAATCTTATCCGCTTCTCCCACTTTGAATGCCATGAAAATGGCGAGCTGACGTTCCCGGCCCCACCTTCTTTCTGGGCTCTGGACAGAGCCGCCTGCTTGCTGGGCACTGTGAATTCCCCAGGACAGAAGAATTCCTTATTCTTGTTTTCCCTCCAGATCTTAACCCTAATCCCCTCCTCATCTTCTCACCCCACCTCATGCTCAGACTCTAACCCCAAGCCTCTCAGATTTCGCCCAGACTTATTTTCATCCCCGGAGGGGAAGGTTTGACAAGCACAAGCTCTCGAAGTCTGAGCCTGGGTCCTTTCCTCTGCTTGTGACTCGCCACGCTCTGCACTCAACTTTTACTTTTCCATAGAAAGGGCCCTTGACCTGTGTAAGTTCTCAGTCTCATCAAACTGGGATCTCCCTTGGTGCTGCGTTCGGCTTCGTTTTCACAAGAAAACTAAGACTGACCACTTGGAACACCGTGGATTGCCCCACTGTGACCAAGCCACCACCTGCTGGGGCACAGCCATGCCCTCTTGCTGTCCTGCAGCTTCCACGATTTCCCCTCTACAGTCTCTTTCCATGCTGCAATCAGGAGGATCTCTTTCTTTTTGAGACAGGTTCTCGCTATGCAATTCAGGCTGGCCTTGAGCTCACTTTGTAGCCCAGGCTGATCTCGAACTCAAAATGATCCTCCTGCCTCAGCCTCCCAAGTGCTGGGATTACAGATATGCACCACTAGATCCCATCTATGGATGAACAATCTATCTTCTCACTTCCTGGAAAGAAAGTGTCTAGCTTTTCTCTAGCAAGTGTGATGTTAGCTATAGATTATGTCACAGCTGGTTTTTATGAGGTTGCTCCTTAATCCTAGTTTGTTGAGTGCTTTTACCATGAAAAGATATTAGATTCTGTGAAAGGCTTTTTCTGCATGTTGAAATTATCATATTTTGTTTATATTTTCTATTAATGTGATATAGTGTGTTGATTTTGGTACTGGGAATTGAATTCAGGACCTTGCATTTGCTAGGCAGGCACTGTGCCACTGAGCTATATCCCCATAGTGTATTGATTCTCATATATCACACCAGCCTTGCATTTCTGGGATAAATTCCACTTGGTCATAGTAGATAACCCTGTCCTAGATTCATTTGCTAGGATTTTCTTGAGAATTTCTACGTCACTATTCCTGAGGAAATAGTGCTTTTTTCCTATGGTCAAGAATAAGACAAGCTAGGCATGGTGGCACACACCTGTAATCCCAGTACTCAAGAGGCTGAGGCAGGAGAATTGCCATGAGTTTGAGGCTGGCTGGGGCTACATATGTGAGTTCAAGGCCAGCCCACACTATGTATGAAGACCCTCTCTTAAAAAAAAAAAAGAAAGAAAAAAAAAGACAAAAAATGTCCATCCTTTAAAAAAAAAAAAGTACATCCTTGAGCCAGACATGGGGCACATGACTATAATTTTATTTAGTTGGAAGGCTGAGGCAGGAGGATCATAAGTCCCAGGCCAGTCTGGGCACATTTAGCAAGAATCTGTCTCAAAATAAAAAATAATTTAAAGGACTGGGGATATAGCTCAGTGGGAGAGTGCTTGCTTCAGTATTGGCCTATAGTTTTCTTGTCTGTTTTGGTTACGATTTGGCTTTTTGGTTTCTTGAGACAAGGTCTCACTATGCAGTTCAAGCTCATCTTGAATTCATTGTGTAACCTTGCTGGTCTCAAAATTCAGAGATCCTTCAGTAGCCTCAGCCTCCAGAGTGTTGGGATTATAGGTGTGTGCCACCACACCCAATTTCTCGGATGTTTCTCTCTCAATTTTGAATGAGGGTCACACCAGCCTTATATAATGACTTAGCAAATGTTCACTCTGCTACTTTACATCAGAGTTTGAAAAGAATCAGTGTTAATTCCTCAAATGTTTGGTAGAGTTTCCCAGGAAAGCCTCCCACTCTTGAACTTTCCTTTGTGGGACTTTTCTTATTAATTTGTTTAATTTTCTTATTAATTTGTTAATTTATTCAGAATTTCTATTTCTTCCCAAATCACTTCTGAAAATTTGTGTCTTTCTAGGAATGTGTCCAGCTCATTAGGGTATCTAATCTGTTAGCATATAATTGTTAATAATCCTCCCTTACCATCTTTTTTTTCAGAAAGCCTCGTAGTGATTTTATCTTTCATCTTGATTTCATCTTTTCTCCATTTGCTTGGTCAATATAGCCAAAGGTTCATCAATTCTATTGATCTCTTTAAAGAAATAGTTTGGGTTACTTTTATTTTCTCTTTTTCTATTCTTTATTTCATTTATGTCCTTTGTAGTCTTTCCTATTAATTTATTCCTTTTTTTAATAGTAAAGTAATTTTATTAAAGATGAAAAACTAAAGTGAGAAGAAGTATGGATAGTAAACAATAATCATTAAGTTCTACTGGAATTCTACATTTTTCTTTTCACTTTTAATCCAAAAAAACATAAAATTATAGACTATTAGCTAGTTGCTTGCTGTTCCTTCAACAAACTGCATAGTTTAGCAGCCGGACAACATTAAATATCTACATTTTGTAAAAACCCTGAAAGTTTAATTTTTCTGTTGACTTCAAAGGCTAATGTAATCACCTGCACTGGTCAGATTCAGAGTTTCTTTTTCCTTTTCTGCCACCCTGGTATTTGGCTAATTCTGCTTGTAATACTTTCACTTTAGATCTTTCTTGTTCTAATGCAGCATGAAGTGAAGTCACCTGTATAGTTAGCTCATTCTTGATACTTTGTGACTCATCAACTTGCATAAGTATTTCTGCTTTATCTTTCATTTCACCTTCTTGAAGCATTTTCGGTAACTGTGCATTTCTTGCCTTCACCTCTTTATACTTTGCCTCCCACTGAGTGATCACATTTTTTAGCTTCTGGATCTCAGCATCTTTCCTTTCAAGTTCCAATTTTAGTCTTTCAATTCTTCCATCTTTAAGAACCACTTCCTTGTGTTCATGAACTGTACAGTTATCTGTTCCATTATATTCTGTAAGCTGGTCTCTTCTTTTCTCTCGAATAAGAATTTTTTGAACACCGTCTTCCAGTCCATTGAAGAATCCACCATCATGTGATAAAGTCTGAGAACTCAATTCCTCAGTCTTCTTACTAATGTGATCTTCAGATGGGAAATCTTTTAGTGATACTGTGAGAGGTTTGTCTCTTCCTTGATGATTCTTTCTTTATCTTTTTTGTGTATAACCTTTGAGTTGAAGCATTTTCAGTGTTTTCATATTCCTTCTTGTGCTCTTCATATTCTAGTTTACTTAGCAATAACGCCTTCTCAAGATCAGCTTCAAACATTTCAGACGTCAGCTGTTCATCTCTCTGTCTCCATTCTTGCCAGTTTTCTTCTCATGAATCCTTCTGCACTGGGTTTGACAATGGAAGGTCCTGTTGAGCATTACAAATGGCATGGGAGGATTTCTGTGGAATCTTCTTAAAAGCAAGATTCCTAAGCTCATTTGCTTCACTCTGTTGCTGTTCCTTCTTTTTTCTTCTTTTTTCTCTTTCTTTCTCATTTGTAGTGGATTTGCTCCCCACAGTTTGAGACTTTCCAGTATTCCGGCCTTTGCCTTTTCCAGGCTCAGAATCAGAACCACTGCCACTATCGACTTGTAACAGGGCAAAACGAGAGGCTTTAGTGAGAACAGAACTTAGAACTGCTGAGGCCATGGTACAGAGTTTTCTTTTCAAATGCACTTGTCAAAAATAATTCCGGGCCTCCGCTCGGCCTCGTCCTCCTTAGCCCGCGGCCGCTCCGGGCATTGGGACTCGGCCGGGTCAAGGGGCAGGAGGACGGCCGGGTGGCTCGCGAGGGCGTCTATTAATTTATTCTTGTTGTGGATCTAGTTTGCTCTTCACTTTCTCCTTCCTAGGAAACAAAGTTAGATTACTGATTTGTGACCTTTGACCTTTTCTAATGTAGGGTTTTTTTGTTGTAAATTTTAGAATCTTATGTTTTTGTTCTAACTCACTTCAAGGCATTTTCTGATTCCCCTGTGATTTTTCTTACCATCTGTACTATTTAGGAGTGTGTTGTTTATTCACATGCTGGAGAATTTCCTCAGTTGCCTTTCATATTTGTTTTCTTTCTTTTGTCAGTCCTAGGGAGTGAGCAGAGCCTTCGAGCTGAGCCGGACCACACCCTTCTCTGTTTTGAGAGAGGGTCTCGCTAAATTGCTCAGGCTGGACTTGACTTTATGATTCTCCTGCATCAGCCTCCTGGAGTGCTGAGATTACAGATTGAGACGGCCCGAGAACAATAAACTCCCAAACAGCCAAGTTAGAATTTCGTAGCGCTTTGAATAGTTGAGCCCAATGGCCCCCACTCACGCCTCTGTTTCGAGGCTGAGAAGTGAGAGCCCCGAGCCCACTGTATGCAGGGCTTATAAAGACAAAAACCACAATGAATACACAGGTGTAGCAGGGACGTTATGCTTGGGTAACTGTCCTGTTTCTGGCAGGGACGGGCAATGTTCTTTGAATTCTTTCCGAGAAAGAACAAGGAACCTTTGAACAATAATTATGTTACCATACATGGACTTTAGCTGTTTGAGGTGAATCGGGGGTCAAGCATGGGGTCAGTCCAGCAAGCAGCAGGGTACTTGCGCCATTACATTATCTGTACCGTAGCAGCCAGCTTGTTCTTGATTTCTGATTTCTTTCTACTGTGGTTAGAGGAGATATTTTGTATGATTTCAGCCTTCGAAAATTCACTGAGGTTTGTTTTATGGCCTCACATCCAGTCTATCCTGGAGAATATGCCACATGCAATGGAGAAAATGCAAGCACTGCTGCTTGGGGTGATACCACTCTCACGTGTCGGTCAGCGGGGCCCTGCTGGTTCACGTGGGTCTTCATGCCCTCTGTGGAATCTACCTACTTCCCTACCAACTACTGCTGACGTGTTTGACTATTTGTGTTGAACTGCCTGTTTCTCCCATCATTTTGTCAGGTTTTGTTTTGTGTACTTTCGAATTTTTTTTCCGTACTATGAATTGAATCCAGAGCCTTCACACTGAGCTATATCCCCAGCCCCTTTTACAATTCTTTATTTCGAGAGTAGGTCTAGCTAAGAGCTCAGACTGAGCCTGAATTTGCACTCCTCCTGCCTCTGCCTCCCAGAGTACTGGAACCGTAGGTGTGTATCACCGCACCTGGCCTACAATCGTTATACCTTTCTGATTTGTTGACCACTTCATCATAAAAATGTCTTCCCTTGTCTCCAGTGACACTTTTTGCCTGAAATCTACTCTGTCTCACAGGAGTGCAGTCATTTCAGCTCCCTTGGGCGCTGTTCACATGATGGGTCTTTTTCCATTATTTTATGCAACATATTTCTGTCCTAAGGAAAAAGACTTAACTAAAGATGAAATCCTGGGGGCTGGAGACAGTGGTGCACACCTGTCATCCCAGCTCTGGGGGTGTTGAGGCAGGAGGGTCACTGAAAATTAGAGGCCCGCCTGGGTTACAGTGAGTTTATCAGCCTGAACCGTACCAAGACCCTATCTCAAAACACACACACACACACACACACACACACACACAAAGTTACCCCTCTTTTCCTCTCACTCTTGTTTTTTTTTTCTGTCTTTTTTTGAGACAGTCCCACTATGCAGTTCAGCTGGCCTTGAGCTCACTTTGTAGCCCAGGCTGGCCTTTAACTCACAATGATCCTCCTGCTTCAGCCTCCCGATTGCCAGGATTACAGGCGTGAGCCACCGCGCCCAGAGCTTCTCACTCCTAATTGAACTTATAAGGAAGCATTCTATGAGATGAGATTTGTTGTGCACTCAGTTACCTTCTAAAAGGTTCACGGTTCTGTTTATGTCCATCAGCAGGGCAAGGATCCCCAAGCGAGGAGGCCTGCTTAGGAGGCAGGCGCTGGACCATGTCTCCCACTCCCTGAGGACAAGTCGGACAAGAACGGAAACACTGTAAGGTAATTTGTTCCACAAGGCGAAGTCACCTCTTTCATCTGAGTGCCCAGAGTGTGGAGGACAACTGTATGGAGCTCGCTGGTTGCTTTAGTCCAGTGATGGGGGACACTTTACAGCTGTCAGTGACACAGGCTGCTGCTGTAGGGTCACCACCACTGCTTCCATCTCTAGCAAAGCACTGTCCAATAGCAACAAAGTTTCTAGTAGTCATATTTAAATAAGGAAGGGAAACTGGTAAAATTATCAACATGTAATAACAGAGTTGAATAAGTGTAGCTAGTATAGTTTATTTATTAACCCATATATTATTTCAACACATGATCGATATAAAATTATCATTAATCTTCGATAGCTGTTTAGAACTGAGTGTGCATCTTACACTTCAGCAGATCCTTGTGGAATGTGTTACATTTCCCCAGTTGTAATGGCTACAGGCTACCCCAGGGAATACTGTAACGGTAGCATTTAAATCTGGGACCAGTCTTAAAATATTCTGTGATCAGATCTAGTTTAAATTTTTTTCTTAGCTGGGCATGGTGGCGCATGCTGAGGCAGGAGGATCATTGTTTTCAAGGCCACCCTGGGTATAAAGTGAGCTCAAGGCCAGCCTGAACTGCATAGCAAAACCCTGTCTCAGAAAGACCAAAAAAAAAAAAAAAAAAAAAAAAAAAAAAAAAAAAAAAAAAATTTAACTGCAGGTTTTTTTCTAATCACAATTATTATACATCTGTATAACATGACTACAACTGCTTATATAATGGGAGTATACAATTGCGATAATCTACCAGGTAGACACAAAATCAGCAGTATAGTGACAGATTTTAGTGATTTCAATTTGCATTAGTAATGACAGGTAACATTTACCAAACATTTGTTTTGCGCAAGTAGTTGAATAAGTGATGAAAATACATCTTTCACCTCCATTTCCTAGATGGGGACACGGGGCTGAGGAAGGTTAATTAACTTCAGCAAGAGCACACCGCATGTAAGGTGTGCATTCCTCTCTCCAATTCTCTGGCTCCGTTCCTACCCTCCAAATCATCTCCCTAAAATGAATCAGCCACTTGCAGATATTAAATGAATTTCAATATAAAACCCCGAGACAGAGAAAATAATTGAGTCACAGTTTCCCCGCCGAAGCTCAGTTCAGCAGTTTCCTAAGGGCTTATCATACCCCATGGGTCTGGGAACTGTTGAGTCCCGGCTGGCGCTGGCTAGACTGCACTAACCAAAGCAGGCTGTTTCTTAGCACCAGCTTAGAAGTTTTGTTAAGTAGTAGTTTTTTAGAAATGCTGGAGATGGTGGCACACACTTGTAATCCCAGTAACTTGGGAGGCTGAGGCAGGAGAATTACCGTGAGTTCAAGGTCAGCCTGAACTACACAGCAAAACCCTGTCTCAACAAAACAAAACAATTGTGAACAGTTCATCACTTTTATTTTCAATAAACTACTTTCAATAGTCAGGTTTTTTGCTAGTTCTCTAGGTAACAAACATAAAATAGTATTAAAGTTAGAAATCTTATTTAACAGCTAAGTATCTTATTGAATGCCTGGAATCCTTTTGACATATTTTATTCTACGCAGTTGGAAGACTAGTAGAAAATATATATTTTATATTCACATAAATGTGACACACACAACCCTGAACCACACGTAGCTTTTAGAGCGCATGCTTGCTTAAAGCTGAGTGCCATGGCATGCACCTGTAATCCCAGCACTCTGGAGGCTGAGGGAGAAGATTTCAAATTCAAGCCTAGCCTGGGCAACTCAGTGAGACCCTATCTCAAAACAAAAAATAAAACATGCACTGGGGATATAGGTCGGGGTGAAGGCCCTGGGTTCAATTCCCAGTTCCACAAAAAAAACAAGGAAGTACTTGCTTATGGCCTACAGTATTTCTTTTTTAATCTTCACTCCATCTAAATCATAACAATGATTACAATGATTATTAACTACTACGGAAGCACCATGTTGTGTGAATTTATATATCATATGTTGTTCTTTCACAACAGCCGTATTTATTCCCATTTTACAGATGTTTCATTGTACCATGTCAGCTATTAATACAAATACTGGTAAATATCATCACCTTATATTTGAGGAGTTACAGATTATAATACTTTCGTTTGTTATCTAAGTTGATAATTCAACTAGTTGTGATATCAAAAGCCCAAACAGTTACGAAGACCAGGACTACTTTGTTTTCTTTTTGAGGCAGGGTTTTACTAGAGAGTTCAGGCTGGCCTTGAACTCACTATGTACCCCAAGCTGACCTCAAACTCACAGCAGGGATGCTGGAATTACAGGCATGTGCCACCATATCTGGCTAGTAGTCCTTTTAGAGGCCTAGGGCAACTTAAAAAAGAAATCCAATTGTTTGGGCAGACCTTATTTTATTTCTCAGCACTGCATGGGCCAGCAAGCACAGACAAATCCAAATTCTACCCCAGCAGAGGTTTTATAAGCTCAACTTCTCTGGCCTCCTCCCAGTTCCAGGACCCTCTCATGCACCAAAGAGCAGAAGCAAAGTGGGATTCTGTTGCTCTCTGGTTAAGGGGTCCTGCCCCCTGGAGTGATAGAAAAGGGTTGTGTCCAGACCCGTAAGCATCAAAAGTTCTAAGGTAGGCTGGTGCAATGGTGCCTGCCTATAATCCTAGCACTTGGGAGGCTGAGACCAGAGGATCACAAATTGGAGTCCTCCTTGGGGAGCTTAGTGAGACCTGGTCTCAAAGCAAAAAAAGGCTGAGGAGGTAGTTCAGTGGCCAGCCCTGGTTTCAATCCCCAGTATCAGAAAGAGAGAGGAGGAGAGAAAAAGAGAGAGAGAGAGAGAGAGAGAGAGAGAGAGAGAGAGAGAGAGAAGAAAACAAAGAAACAAAAAGAAGGCCAAAAGGAAGAAAGAAGCAGAGAGAGAGAAAAGAATTCCTGAACTACTTGACCCTAGATTGCCTGTACCAGTTGAGAGAAGCGTCCCGTCTTCCTTTCGTCCCACCTTCTCCCTATGTATAAGGGGTTTATTGCTCTAAGCAGCGGTGGGAGCAGCTTCAAGTCGAGCAAGCCAGAGGAGGAGGCTTGGGAGGACAGCTGAATGAGCAAGTCTGTTTCCAGGCCTTCGTCTTATTTGCAATTATAACGAACCATTAGAACTTTTAATATCACCATACTTACCAATATCACCATACGTATTCCATTTTATAGATGAGAAATTGAGGCTTAGTGACATGAAGTACTCAAACAGCTAGTAACAGACTAAAGATCCAAACTTGCTAGATAAAAGCTCTTTTCTTGGTTTTTGTTTTTAAATTTTTTTTTTTTGAGACAGGGTCTTGCTATGTAGTTAAGGCTGGCCCTGACCTCACTCTGTAGCCCAGGGTGACCTCAAACCCAAGGCAATCCTCCTACCTCAGCCTCCCAAGTGCTGGGATTACAGGCATGTGCCACCACACCAAGGAAGGCTCTTGATCTTCTACCACCTGATCTCCCTGAGAAATAAACTCACATTCCTGTGGGCTGTCTTTGCACTATATTTGAGCTGGTGTTTTTTTTTT
Source organism: Dinomys branickii (assembly GCA_004027595.1). Taxonomy (NCBI): domain Eukaryota; kingdom Metazoa; phylum Chordata; class Mammalia; order Rodentia; family Dinomyidae; genus Dinomys; species Dinomys branickii. The sequence goes on along the minus strand of PVLD010003286.1, from coordinate 128,086 downwards.
TAATAGAAAAAGAATACTTAGAAAACCAAAAGGACTCACTCTGTGGGTAACAGGCTTGTAAGTGCAGTAAATATCACAAACGGCCCAGCATTACAAATTTTCTAGACAAGCCCGCTGATGAAAACACAGTCCTCATCAGGTATCCCCCACTGCTATCCATACTGCCCACCCCAGATTTACTGGGCTTTAACTCTGGGATTTATCTTTAATCGTTAACCTTAAAAATCTTCTCTTTCCCAGATCTGACTATATTCTCACTAATTACTCCAAGCCTGGAGAAATTTTTTTTTTTTTTCTTTTTGAGACAGGGTCTCACTGTGCAGTTCAGGCTGGCCTTGAGCTCACTTTGTAGCCCAGGTTGGTCTCAAATTTGCAACGATCCTCCTGCTTCAGCCCCCGGAGTGCTGGGATTACAGGCGTGTGCCACCAGGCGTGGCAAACCTGGAGAAATTTATATTTGTTACCTCACTTATTAAAAATGATCTAGTAGATAATTACTCAAATAAATCGCTGACTTTGAAAAAGCAATGTGGCCTAAGAACGAAAAATGTTCTGTGAAACTCCAGTGCTACAAAAACAGATTTGTAACTTATGAGGAATCCTGTCACAGCTAAAACTTTTTCAAGGAATTATCTAGAAAGCAATCAGATTCCTTATCAAAATGCTAGCGGCCTTCACAAGCTTATGCGGGTCCCGCGGGTCTACAAGTGGCTCCGAGCTATGCAAGAATTATCTGAAAGCAAATGCTAACAGACTTTCCCAGAGTAGCAGAGCCAACTGGATGAATGTTCAACTCCCTGGTTCACTACTGAGGGGCTGCAGTGCGGCACTGTACAGCTGCTCTCCCCTCACACCTCTCCCTAGCAATGCAGCGTCGTCTCTCGAAGGCAAATATGAATTATTTTCTTCCACTGTCACCCTTAGCCCAGTCGCTGCACTGGGCCCAGGAGGGTCTCGCCAGAAGGCCCTTGATCGAGCACTGGGCTCTCGGCCTTCTGCACCGCTGCACCCAGGAAGCCGCGCCCGCAGCATCTGTGCCCCGGGCCGCGGGGGCACTGGCAGAAGACCTCAAGCACTGGGAGATCAACTTCTTAGGAGAGGGAGTGTCTCTCTTGAAATCTCCCAGCCCTTGAGAGCCCAGGATCCCCAAACAATAACACCACCCCGGATCCCGGGTGGGAGCAGGAGTGCTACGTAGACCGCCCAGGGCCGGGCCCCTGACCCCTCTTCTGGGCGGGCCGGGCGTGAGTCAGGGAGAGCGCGGCCGGAGGAAGGGGAGGCCCGATTCGGGGCCCCAAGGGAGGCCGGAGGGTCCGAGGAACGGAGGGATCTGTGGAAGCCGGGTGGAACCTGGGTACGAAGTGGCCTCCAGGGTATCTTTACTGGGGGATCAGGGCGAGGGGTAAGGGACCAGCGCAAGAGGCCGCGGCCAGGGGCTGGGGGCGGCCAGAGAAGGACGCCCGCCAGCCCGCGGCGCCGAAATCTCCCGCGCTCAGGAGCAGGCCCCTCCTTCCCAGCCGGCCTGCCCGCCCCCTCCACGGCCAGGCCCGCCCGCCGGCTCCTCCCGCGGCCCCCACGACGTGTCCCAGCCGCAACCCCGGTTGCGTAGCGAGGCCGACAGCCGTCCCCCTCAACCCCCAGCCAGCCTAGGCGGCCCGCCGCGCGCGGCCAGTGACGGCACTGCAGGGTGCGTGGCCAATCAGCGCGGCCCAGAGGAGGTGGTCTCGGCCCCGCCCCCGGTACCCTGGACCAATGAAAACGCCGGCCCCGGTAGCCGCGGCCCGGTGAGAGGGCGCGAGGCCACGCCCCGTCCTCCCCCGGCCCTCGGCCCCGCCCTTCCCCGCCCGGCCCCTGCCGCCGCGCGCCGCCGCTGGTGCCGGTCCCCGCGCTGGGCCCGCCCCCGCCCCGCCCGCCGGCCGCCAGCGCGCCTCACGGCCCGTCTCCCTCCCTCCCTCTCTCTCACGCTTAGCGCAATGGCGACGGCCGCGGCGGAGCAGCAACAGTTCTACCTGCTCCTGGGGAACCTGCTCAGCCCCGACAATGTGGTCCGGAAACAGGCGGAGGTAAGCGACAACGCCGCGCCCGACTCCAGCCCCGGGACCTGGCCCCGGCGCGCCGCCCCTCTCCCGTCCCCGGCGCCCGGCCTCGCCCTCGGCGGCGCCGCGCAGGCCCGGCTACGCGGGCGGCGGCCCGCAGCCCACGTGCGAGGCGGCCTCGGCCCCGCCGGCCCCGGCCGCCCGCCGCCCCGCACACGTGTGGCCGGGACACGCCGCCCGTCTTCGCCCGCCCGCTTCTCGCCCCTCCCAGCCGCGGCCCCACCGGGCTGCGCCCCGCGATCCCCGGGTCTGTCTCCCACCCCGACTCCCCCGTCCCTCCCCGCCCGATCCCTGCTGGGAAAGGTTGTGTCACGCCTGTCGCTGCCTGTAGGCTTTTTTTCTTTTTTCCTTGTCGCCCCCTTGTAGTTCCGAAGCCGGTTCCCCTCTCCCCTCCCACCCACCCCCAACCTTAGCCTAGTTTGTAAAGTTGACTTTCAAGGTTTCCTCCTGAGCAGCTTGCACGTTACACTGCCCTGCGATCAGACACATTTTCTTTGATCTCTAGAGATTCGTGGTCCCATACATGGGATGTCCTGGGACTTCCGTTGCCTAACTGGGCCATTACCATATGTTTAAGTCTTCAATTTCATTAAATCTAACCCAAATTTCTCTATCTCTCTCCCCTCCTCTCTGTGTCTGCCTCTCTCGTACAACTCCAGGCGTTCTTTGAAATATCTCTGTAAGCCCGTTTGCGGGCCCGCAGAAGACACACCTGGTTCAGAAGGCTGACATTACCTTGTCGGTGTTGAGAGCATGATTTAGATGAGATAGGTGTTTCCAGGAAAGGGAGCAACTTTCCAGTCGTAGACCCTCCAGCTTCATTGTATTTGGAGTTCTTCGAACTGCGTAATTGAAGATCTTTGTAGAATTTACTTCAGGATGTTCACATTTCTTACAGAGCAAAAATTTATTTGACCTCTAGGTAATGAAATCGAGGGACAGGTCCTCTTTTGGATCCACTGGTCCTCAAGAGTTAATAGTTGTCTTTTAAACCACAGTGGTGTTAATGCATGCTGTGACTAGACGGAGGCTGGCCTGGCATTGCAGGATGTGAAGTAGGTACTGTAGGAAAATAGTTTCACCTGTTAAAACTTTATCCCAATAATTGTCTGTTCAATTTAGTGTACATGTGCTACATGTTTAGGGCAAAACATGAGAACGGTGCAGATAGTTTTTAACCTATTCTCCAAAAGTAACCCCTTTTAAATGGCTGGTGAATTTTTTACGATTGTTATAAGCATGTATCGTGTACTTATTTTTCTTGGAGACTTACAATATACATTATTTTGTAACTTGTATTTTTCATTCAATTTCATGTTACTACAGTTTTTTTTTTAAAGCAGCCAGAGACCATACTTTATATAGGTAGGATGTATTACTTTTGTAAGCATCTGCCGATGAATGGGTAATTGAGGTTTCTAGTGTCCTACTCTTAAATAGTACTGTACATAGAAATTCATCTATACCTGCCTTTGCATACGTTGTGAGATTTATTTGTAGAATACTTACAAACAGCATTTGTATTTAGAATTAAGGTATTTGCATTTCATGGAAAAGAGGGAGTCAGGCACTCAGGATATGATTATGCTAAAAAATATTTCGATGCTTTCTGCTAACTCTAGAGATAATTCCTCACCAAAGTAAATTCCTCCTACCAACCCATAATAGAAATTTCTGTGTGCTACACAGCAGAAGGCATTGTAATTAGTAAGCTAGTTTAATTCTCCCTCTTCCCTCCACTTGCTTAAGTCTCTATTGTCAAGCCTAGTGGGGAATCTCTCTGCTATTGAACTAAATACCAGTGCCTGGTTCAGCTTGAATTCCAACTGGTGCCTGTTGTAAATCTTTTATCACTTACATCACTTTGGGATAGTTAGCAGTGTTCAGCACATTTTCTTATAAAGAACAGTTGGAAATGAGTACTGTTACTCTCTTAGTCTCTATACCTACTGAAAATATTTATACTACAGTTAAACTTTCTGTGTATATCCTGAGAATGTATGTCAAGTACGATGGTACAGAATTCTAAGTTTGACAAAAAGTAAACACTAGGGAGGAGTTCTGTGGTGCCTTGTAACGCGGTACTAAGTTGGTCTGAGAACAGAGCTTAGGAAAGCAAAGTATCTTTTCCTCAGTACCTTTTTCCTTTTTATTAAATAAATTTTTCACAAGTTATCTAAATAAAATTGAGTGCTCTGATAAAGCAAACGTAGGACTGTTTTCCTTGAACTAAAGAATTGGCAAGGGCTCAGTAAATATCTTTGTAATTTACTCAGTCAAAATAAAAATACTTAGTTGACACATAAATACCAAACTGGTGAACAAAGTGACCTGTATTCAGATATAAGATCAGATACAATAAGAAGCTTCATTTTATTATTGGTTGAAATCATTGAAGGGCTTTAAAGCTTAGTTTTCAGACTTTTCCCATTGTGTGTCACTAGATAAGCTTTATGTTATTTGTTTTTTAAATTCGCAAAGATTTTTCTCCTTTAGCCTTACAGAAAGTGTTTTGCATTTGTGTTTGTTTTTGCTGTTGTTTTTTGTCTTTTTGAGACAGGATCTCACAATGCAGTTCAGGCTGTTCTTGAGCTCACTTTGTAGCCCAGGCTGATCCTCCTGCCTCAGCCTCCTGAGTGCTGGAATTACAGGCATGCACCACCACTCCTGGCTGTGTTTTGCATTTGATAAGATATTTTTCAAGGATTTGAGAGCTGGGAGTAGGAACCAAACCCAGGGCCTTGTGCAGGATAGGCAAGCCCTCTCCCACTGAGCTATATCCTCAGCCCGGTTTCTTATGTTTAAAGAAATGATTTGAATGCCCTTAAGTCTCAAATAACATGAATGAACAATTGAATAAATAATTGACAGTTCACAGTTGAATATCCATGGTGTTTATGCCTGGAGATGTTTTGGTTTTGGGTTTTTTTTTTTTTGGATCAGAATTTGAACTCAGGACCTCACACTTGCCAGGCAGGCACTATGCCCCTGAGCTATATTACTGGCCTATGACTGGAGATTTTTATATGATACAAGCTTAAGTATTTTATTAATCATGTGCATGGATTTTGTATTGTTTCTTAATATTCTCTATACAGACTTGGCTCTTCATTGATTATAATATAGAACTTCCTTGTTGAGATATCAGTTGAAAGAGGGTAATGTATTGAAAAATATACCCAGTTGTGGAGGGACCGAGGTGTTTACAAGGTAAAAATTGACCCCATTTCCATTTTCTCATACAAGACTGGCTCACTGTAAACATTTTGGGAATGAATGAGAGGAGTACTTGCTAGCATCTCTCCTTTGTGATGAAAATGGAGAGGGAAAATCTTAACACTGTGTGGTTGTATCTGATAGAGTCAAGTAGAACTGAAATTTCTTTGCCACAATCCTGGTAACACTCACTGAACAAACCTGCGTTAGTACTAGGAATAGTCTTAGGACTGTTCTTTACAGTATTTGCTCTATTCTAATGTACTAGGTACTTGGGACCCAAGGGAGAGATACCGTATCTGCCTTTGTAGAACCTAGTCTGCTTAGGCTAAGAAAAAGTTACACTTCAGATTTTAAGGCTTTGTTCTTTTTTTTGAGACAGAGTCTTGCCGTCCAGTGCAGGCTGATCTTGAGCTCACTTTGTAGCCCAAGGGTGGTCTCAAACTCTCAATGATCCTCCTGCCTCACCTTCCCAGGTGCTGGGATTACTGGTGTTACTGGTGTGCACCACCATGCTTGGCTAAGGCTGTGTTCTTTTTGCCAAATCTTTACCCTCGGCCACTCTTCTGTTTGGATGTAATAGATTTAGGTTATCATAGTGGAGCATACCAAGTAGAGAGACCCTCTCTTAGGAGGCAGATCCAATGAACCACTAAACTCTTCCGCAACTGGCTTTGGATTCCTTCTTCAATGATGTTGAATGTTTGACTCAATGAATGTAAGTCTCTATCACAATACACATAGTCATATTAGTGTCCTCAAAATTGGTAGCAGATTTACTGAGAGTGAAAGCCAAATGGAGAGTTTTTTTCAGAAAGTGTTGACAATCCAGCATCCACAGTGTATCTGGGGCTCTGCCAGGCAAAAGGAATCAAGCGAGATTTTTATTACACTGTTAATTATACTGTGAGAAACTTCTATTTCTATATAATTAATTAACTTTATTTTTGAGATAGGCTCTTGCTAAGTAACCGAAGGAGGCCTTGAACTTACTATGTAGTCCAGGCTGGCCTCAAACTTATGGCAGCCCTCCTGCCTCAGGCTCCCAAGTCCTGGGATTATAGTCATGTACTACCACAATTACACCTGGTGTGAAAGACTTTTTAATGAAAAATGTTCCTAGTTTTTGGGTGGTTTTGGTAAAAAGTGGAAAATCTCGGGAATATACCCACTTTTGCAATCAGTTTATGAATATCTTTACATAATTTAGTGAATTCATACCATCCTCTCAGGTGTGAATACTTTCTGGCATGGTTTTGAATGTTGTTATCCTTACTGCTTTTTATTAGAGTGGAACTTGAAGTTATCAGAGGATTTTAAGTTCTCCTTTCCCCCCAGATCTGTCCTTCCCCAGACTGAAATATTGTTGAGAAGTTTGGAAACTGCATAGCACTGCATAAATAGAGGCGCACAATTCAGTACAGTAGGCCCCCTGGGATGAAACCCAGAGCTTTCAGTCCTAGAGAGATCTGGAGCACAGTTGGCCTTGGGAGACCAGAATTCTGTCATTTACTACCTTTGCTCTCAGGAGTCCTACAACGTGTAAGCTTTTATTTCTGTCACTATCTGAGAGATGCCAGGGAACACTAACAAGGTGGAAGGTAGGTATGTGTGTGTTTTTTGTTTTTCGTTTTTTGGTACTGGGAATTGAACTCAAGACCTTAGGCTTACCAGGCAAGCACTTGTGCCATGGTGTGTGTTTTGCATAGCCTGGCTTTTCTTCCCTCCTCATTTTGTCCGGAGAAACCAGGCAGTGATAGAGTTCTATGGCAATGCTTTGAACTTAGACTGCTAAGAAATCCATGTTATCTGCATTAGACCCTTAAATGGATAGGTGAGAATGGGTTATTATTTATTTGCTAAGAGGAATTTTAGGGAAGATTCCAGATGTACTTAAATTGACTTCTTTTGCACAGTAAAAGACTGCCATTGTTAGAATTTTTGCACATGCATACAAGCCTGCACAATTTCAGCTTGCTTTACCACCAGCACGCACTAGTTGGATCTTATTTTTGGATCCCTTCTGACAATGTCTTTTAATTAATGTCAACTTGTATTAACAAATTTGATCGGATTTTACATTATTATTAGAGAAGGAAAAAGGGTTCTAATTCACAAACCCTTTTGTTAATAGATGCAGAAATGATATTAAAAAGTCTTGAAGCCGGGCGTGGTAGCACATGCCTGCAGTCCCAGCACTCGGGATACTGAGGCAGGAAGATTGCTACAAGTTCGAAGCCAGCCTGAACTACATAGTGAGACCTTGTGTGGAAAGAAAAGCCCTTTGGACAGAGCATGGTTACATATTCCAGTAACCCTGTCACTGGCAGAGCAAAGCCTTGGAGGATCACAAGCTTCAGCCCAGCAGGATGACTTAGTGAGACCTGTCTCAAAAAAAAAAAAGCTTACAAAGCAACCAGGGATTAGCCCAGTGTGAGGGCCAGGATATCTAAGAGCTACATCACAAATTAAGTAATAATAAAAATAAGTTTTTTGACCAAATTTCTCTTGGCTGTAATCAATCTATGTATATAATAAGGCTTTAGCATAATCCTTGCTTGAAAGAAAATGTAGCATAAAGAATTTGAATACTTTCTTCAACTCGCTTAATCTGAGGTTTTCCACTGGTGGGTATAAGTGGTACTGACTTCAACCAATTCTACATCATGTAGTGCTACAGATGATGAGATGCGTAATTTCCTGAAATATAAGGTAATGGTAAATGAGGACTTTGTAAAATAGCTCAAGTCATATTTGACCATTTTTTGACCCTGAGTTTTATGACTCAAGGAACATAAATTGAGAAAGTACACAGACACCTGAAGAAATTGACTGTGTCCCATTCTTTCACTGGTGTACTCATGAGGATTTCTAACATATTCTAACATTTAATTTTATTTTCCATGTAGGAAACCTATGAGAATATCCCAGGCCAGTCGAAGATCACATTCCTCTTACAAGCCATCAGGAATACAACAGCTGCAGAGGAGGTACAACCTTCATATTTGGAAGTGTTAGGTCCTCATGAAATAAGCTAGGGTGGTTTGATGATGGGCAGAGAGTAGAATGAGAGTTATTTGCTGCCTAAGTGTTAATTACAATTTTGAATTTATTTGTTAAAAGCTATGAGCTGTGATGTAATTATTTGAAGTCATCTCTTATGAGTTTCCTTTTTCCACTTAAGGTGGTATGTTCAGGGTAGATAAAAGTTAACAGCTTTATGAATAATTCCATAAGAACTATTAAATCTGAGTAATTTCTACATCTGTAAAAATTGTTTTCTTGCACTGAAATAATTCATTCTTCAAAAAGAAATTCATTGAATATCTTAATGCTACCAAATACATTACAAAAATATATTGTATTTATAAAATTTTATGCGTATAGCCTTCTCTAGATGAAACACGTATTAAAATAGGTTTAGAAACAGAGACACTTTCTAGACTTTTTCTAATGTCATAGTTCTTAGCAAATTACCTAATATATTAAATACAAATTTGCTTGCATTTTAAGAATCTTTTTTTCCCTGTGGTGAAACACTTATGTGCTAGAGTTTTATACTTTCTTACTATTTCTGTGCATTTAACAGTCAATTTTTTCTTTGTTCTCTTTCCATAAAATTTTTTTTTTTTTTCTCTTTTTGGGACAGGGTCCCACTATGCAGTTCAGTCTGCCCTTGAGCTCACTTTGTGGCCCAGGCTGGTCTCGGAACTCACAACGCTCCTCCTGCCTCAGCCTCCTGAGTGCTGGGATTACAGGCATGTGCCACCATGCCTGGCTATTTTAAATTATTTCTGTCTAGAGCCTATGTTAATTATTTAAAAATGTGCTAGCAGCCATACATTACTCAATAAAAAGGAAACGTAATGGAGGGAAAAAAGCAAGTTTTATTTGCATAAATTTTTTTTGTTGGTCATAGTTCCAAAGTAGTTAGTAGAAGTAGCAACAAAAAGGAGAGGAGAGATTAAATTTGATGTTTTAGTGGTTCCCTGGTTTAATACAAGTGGAATGCATTTATCTCAGCTTTTCTTCTGGTAATCTCAAGGGAAATTACACGTAACACACAAATATATATTCCGCACGTTTAAAAATGGGAATCTAACAATGTTGAGGCTGATTCTTACTATTTCGGTATTGGCAGCTTTTTCACTGTGTAGTGCAGGCTGGTCTTGAACTCACGTAGCCCAGGCTGGTCTCATGGCTCTCCTGCCTCAACCTCTGTCCTAAGTGCTAGGTTACAGGAGTGTGCTGTCACTCCCAGCAGTGTTTGTTTACATGAGAGAAGCACAAAGATAAATGGTATCCTAGTATTTGATCTAGGCAGCTGACGCCCAGGGACAGTTATATAACAAGACAGGCCAGAGGAGGAGTCTGAGGCTTGGTGGGAAGGCTCCTCTTCTAGATTGAGACCCAGATGAGAAGGTAGACAGCCCTGCAGGGTTTGCACTTGAAGATTTATTTTTCTGGTAAAGAATATATTAAGAGTAGGAATTAAAAAGTTTATCCTTTGCTGCAGTGTTCCTATCAGAATTGTAACGTGTTTAGGAGTTATTTTCACCGGTAAGTAAAAATGGCTTGTGTGGCACTTTCTATTATGATAGACTTGTATGTCTAGAATTTTATATATTTCACGTTTTTAACTAAGTGCTTTAGAAATGAAGTAGAAAGAACAGTGAAGTCCTTTAATGGGAGAATGAGTCCAGCTTGTTGGAAATGTCTTCTCCAGTAACACATGAAGTTGTCTATTCGTAGGCTAGACAAATGGCCGCTGTTCTCCTGAGACGCCTTCTGTCCTCTGCATTTGATGAAGTTTATCCAACTCTTCCCTCGGATGTTCAGACTGCCATCAAGAGTGAGCTACTAATGATTATTCAGATGGAAACGCAGTCTAGCATGAGGAAAAAAGTTTGTGATATTGCTGCAGAACTGGCCAGGAACTTAATAGGTGTGTATGCAAATGGATTTTATGTTCTAGGGGAAGGAGGAACAGGCCTTTGTTTCTCTCTCTCTTTTTTTTTTAATGGAGTCTTTTAGAGGAAGATTTTTGAATATCTCAGTACTACTCATTCTGTTCAAAATGAATGAGATCATGGGCTCTGCATTTAAAGCCAAAAATTGTAGATGTTTATGAAATTTAGTCACATTTACCTGTTGGTATTCAGAACTTCGATAAGAAAAACAATTTTGTGATTCACTTGCAAGTTGTTATATTCCTCTGTAATCTGTACAGTTTTAGAAGTACAGACTACCACATGGTATACCAACTTGTCACTTGGAGTAGAAGTCAGTGGACTCCAGGTGCTTTTGCTGTTATATACACACATGGATAAATTGTATACACATGCTATTCTACTTTATATTGTATAGATTATAAAATGCCCTGAAATTTTTGAACAATGAAATAACAGAAAAGCATTTTTCCAACACTAAAAGCCTTTTTGGCAACTAAAAATATTAATGTAATTGCAATTGAATATGTTTTTTTTGTTTGGTTTTTATTTTGGGCATACTAAGCACACACTTTACCACAGCTGCACCCCCAACCCCTACATTGTTTTGTTTTGTTCCTAGATTTCATTGGTACACTTTAGATATACATAACCTGCATTTTTTTAAAAAATGGGGATCTGTAGCTGTGATTATAATCATTGTTCCTTGAGAAAAATTTTTTAATAGTTGAAAGGATACTTTGTGAAGGTAGTATCTAAATGGAAGAACATTGTTGATTGAACTTAGCACATGATGACACTTCAGTGTCAACCAGTAATGGCAAAGTGCTTGTTCAGATCTGCTAGCAAGTTCTTATCCTTTTTTGCTACCAGATTCTTAGAGTCTGCTAAGGAAAATACCGACTTTTATATTTTAAATAAATGAATTCACAATCCACTAGAACTCAATTTAGAGTAGTTCTGGATTATAAAATTCTGTTTTCAGGTTCTAAGTGTGCACGTATAAGCTTGTGTAGGTGATAGTATTGCTAAATCAAATCACTTAATACTATCAACATTTTCAAATAATCCAAGTTATTTCAAATAATATTTTCAAATAATCCAAATAACCCAGACTAGATTTTTCTCCAAAATGGTGATTTTATTCCCCCTTAAGCATTGTCTTCATGCCGAAGGAACTGTTTATTTGTGGTGGCTGGGGGTGTGGGTCAGTGGTAAGAGTGCTTGCCTAGCATGTGAGAAGCCCTGGGTTCAGTGCCCAGTGCTGCAAAAAAGGGAAGAGAGTTTTGTCCTCATGTCTCCTGAGCACATACGTCAGTTTGCTCCTTTCTTTCCTTCCTTCTTTTTTTTCCCTTTAAAGAAATGTCGTCTCACTAAGTCGCCCAGTCTAGCCTCAAACTTAAGGTTCAGCCTGAAGATCTTTGTGATAATGTAACAAGTGAATTTTATAAGTGGCACAGTAGCTTTTGTGGTAACTTGTTTTTATTATAAACTATTGTTAAAAAAACCTATGCTTGGGCTGGGGATATAGCTCAGTGGAATAAGCGCCTGCCTAGCAAGCGCAAGGTCCTGAGTTCGATCCCCAGTACCGCCAAAAAAAAAAAAAAAAAAAACCTATGCTTTCACGTTGTTAAAAAGTAAACATATTAGCTGGACATGGTAACACAAGCCTGTAATCGCACAGCGCTCAAGGAGGGTGAAACAGGAGGATCACAAGTTCAAACCCAGCCTGGACAATTTAGCAAGACCCTGTCTCAAAATTAAATACAAAGCAGGACTGGGGATGTAACTCACATGAAGGCCCTGTGTTTAATCCGCAGTATTTAAAAAAAAATCAGGGAGAAAAAACATTGGTAACATCCTATAGCATTTAAAACTACAAAAGATGAGCATCCACTGTGGGTTCTGAGATTCTCTGGTGTCTTCTCCAGGCCGAAAGTAATAATTTTGTTTTCAGAACCTTATCGCCAGTTATTATCTTTGCCTGCTTTTAAATCCCGCTCCCTCTTGGCAGTACTAGGAGCTGGAACCCAAGGCCTTCACATTGAGCTACATCCCCAGACCTTAGTATTTTGAGAAAAGGTCTTGCTGATTTGCCCAGGTGGGACTCTTGTGACCCTCCTGCCTCAGCCTCTCTCTCTGCTGAGATTAACAGGCGTATATCACTGGGCCCAGCTTTTTAGACTCTTTAATAATAATAGAGAATACAAAGGACTTAACCAGTCACATATTTGTATGATGCAAAATGCTACTTTCCTCTTGAAATTCTACTTAGAAATAACTGCTGCTAATAACCGTTTACATAATCCAAGTATGTAAATGGTCATTTTATAAGGTGCCATTTTATGGTTACAGTACTTAATTTTAGTGGAATTTCTAAAAATACAGAGTAAAGTGACATTTACACTCCTCCATATTTGAAATGAGGCCAGTGAAATAAAAGAATTCCCCTTTAACATTCTCGAGTCACACTCGTGTACTTCATGCTTGGATTTTTGTACTTTTAGATGAAGATGGCAACAACCAGTGGCCTGAAGCTTTGAAGTTTCTTTTTGATTCGGTCAGCTCTCAGAACATGGGGTTGCGAGAAGCTGCCCTTCACATATTCTGGTGCGTACATCCGACTTCATGTTTTTAGTGTTGGGGAAGGCTGATGTATTGTCACTGATAAGCCTAGGCTGATTTAGCTTATCGGAGTTAAAAAGTAGTGCCTTGGATAAGCGTAGTGTTCATTTTGAAAGAAGGAAAGGTATTTTACATGCTGTTTTTCTTTTTTTTTTTTTTGTCTTTTATGGTTTTGAAAATATTGTTGATGCCCTCTCTAGAGGTAACACAGCTTTTAGAACACATACTTACCCTGTCTTGCACAAGAGGAGGAGGCTGCTAGTGAGCCCCATTGTGTTTTGAGTCTCCCACGCCAGAGCTTTATAATATTTTAACAAACTTCCCTGTGCTTATAACCAATGGTTTAAGTTTAGAATTAGGTCATGCTTTTTTGCTGTTCTGTGTTAACCAATTTTCTACTGTGTTTAAAACACCTAGGTATGGCAGTGTACGCCTGCAGTCCCCAGCACTCCAGAGGCTGAGGCAGTAGGATCACTGAGATCAAGGCCAGCCTGCATTGTAGAATGAGACCCTGTCTCAAAAAGACTCCCCCCAAAAATATATATATATATTTAAAACTTCAAATTGTAGGCTCTATATATGGTTTTTACACATAACGTTATTTTCTACTTTAGTTGTCAGACACATTCCATTTAATTATTCACCAAATGTAAAGTGAAGCAGAACTTGGCCCCTGGGCTCACCACAGCTAGGAGCAGCAGATGGTCAGAAGTCATGGTTGGCTCTTGTGCCCTCTTGCCCGCAGGTCGGCTTCCTACGGGGACCAAGTAGGAAACAGACGTGAGCTGAGAGCAGGCGCAGAGTAGCTTATGTGCGCAACCCAAACTTGTGTTGTTCATTTCCATCCTGAGATGATGTCTGACCTGAGGTTAATGTGTGTTTCAAGTAGGGGAAAACCTTCCTTAGAGATTCTAACTCATGCTTTACTAAGATACAGTGAAGCTTTTTAAAGAGTGTTTCTGGATCATCTCTTAGGAACTTCCCTGGAATTTTTGGGAACCAACAGCAGCACTATTTAGATGTCATCAAACGGATGTTAGCTCAGTGTATGCAAGATCAGGAACATCCATCGGTAAGTAATTTCAATTCCACTAATACAAACATCTTAAACTTGTGAAAGAAATTAATTATTAGGAGCTCGGTTTTATTTTACATATTAAAATGTAAATGCTAGTTTTGTTAATGGTAAAAAATTTCATGTTGAATAAGAAAACTTGACCTTGCATCTTTCAAGTTTCTTGTGTTTGACTTCCTTACTCTTCATTTTAGATCAGAACATTATCTGCTAGAGCCACAGCTGCATTTATACTCGCAAATGAGCATAATGTTGCTTTGTTCAAACATTTTGCAGACTTATTACCTGGATTCTTACAGGTAAGAAAATAGTATAGAATAAATTCTAATTATATGAAATACTGCTTTCCGTTGGTTTAATTTTCTTCAGAGTTCTATAGAGGCAGCTGTTCATTTATATAGTACATATATTTTGCCAGTTACATGCTGGTACTGGGGTCATAGCAGTAAAGGAGACATGCAAATCAGTCCGCATTGAGCCTGCACTTACACACTTGACATTTTCACCCCTCAAAATGTTTAGTTATAGAATTTTTCTATGTAATAACGAATATAAGCACTTATATTCTTAGTATCAAATGTATAACCACATAGGTGATTTAAATTATTCAGACAGCCTGAGATTCAGCATTCATTTTATATAAGGAGAAACTACTGAGGAGAAGATTAGACATTTGCCAAGGACCACGCAGACTGTAGATTGCTTACTATTAACCACAGGGCTTATAATTGTTTACAGCATAAAGTAGTTTGTGGTTAATTTATATTAGTTCCTATGGACAAATTAATGCTTTAAGGATACCTTTTGCCTTATTCAGAAAGCAGAATAAGGTTAGATAACTTAGGCTGAAGATTCTTACCTTGTTAGACTTGAAACGCCTCCCTTTTTGGACAAATATTGTGTAATTGCCCAAATACTATGCTAAAATGAAGCACATAAGTAATATAGCTCATGTAAATGCATGCTTACTTAAAAATGCAACTACATCTAACTACAAAGGGGAAATACAGTAATGTTTAATAAAATGACTTGCTTTTCCACACATAAATGCTTAGGATGGATTACACTTGAGAGGCATAGTATACTCAAATCTGTCTATTATATTTGCATGGATCAAACATTTGGTTCTGTTTTTTCTGGTACTGGGAATCAAACTCAGGACCTTGCGCTTGCCAGGCAGGCACTGTGCCACTGAGCTATGTCCCCAGCCCCCAGATCAAAAATTTGATCCGTGCAAGAGCAATAGCGAAAACCGGACTCATGAGGTATCATTAGCAAATTAAATACCAGCATATTTTTAATGTTGATGATAAAATTTCTTGAACAAGCCTTGGATAAAGCAAAGAGTTTTTCCGCTCCTGATGTGTGTAGTGCTTCTGTTGGGGGTAACTGTATCATCACCACCACCACCCCTCAGTGCCCCTGGGGTGACTGTAGGGCCTGCTGCAGAGAAGCCAGGCATGCTAAAGGCCTGCGTGTAAAATAGCATAGTATTTTCATATAATTGCTGCAAAACCCTATTGTATACATCTTCTATCCATTACTTCGAATACTTAATAGGATATAAACGCTATGTAAATAGCTGTTACATTGTTTAGGGAATAGCGACAAGGAAGAAGGTTCATACATGTTCGGTATTTGTGCAGATTTTTTCCCAAATGTTTTTGACCCTCGATCCAGTCTGGGCACAGAGGACCAACTGTACATTAAAACCAGGAAAAGCTAATTTGTGACTTAGGGTCTAGGTTCATGTCACGAATTTCCAGTTTTATAAATACTGGGCATTTGTGAGATGCTTGATGAGATGAGCGTGTGAATCCCTTAGAAGCTTTGATGTCACAGATGCAGGATGTCCAGTATCCCTGCCTTTTGCTCAGCTGTGTGACACCTGGGAAGTACTCCGGGAAGAAACAGCGTTGTCATTGAGAGCCGCTGAGTCACAGAGAATTTAGCCAAGCAGAAATTGAAGGTCTCTCTGTTGTGAAAAGTTTTCAACAGGAATTGGTGGAAGTTTTTCCTCCCGTTGTCACAGTGAAGAGATACATTTAGTGACAAAACTTCGAAGTATATATGCTGCTGTTTAGTGGTTTCTCTAAAAATCATTACTGCTTAAATCTAATCCCATTGATTTTCCCTCCCTCTGGATTTCAGAGTAAAATGTTTACCAGGAAGTAACGGTAGATTTTATTTTATTATTTATTTATCTATCTATCGATCTATCTTTTGAAGTTCAGTTCAGTTCAGGCTGGTTTTAAGCTCACTTTGTAGCCCAGGCTGGCCTCGAACTCACAGTGATCCTCCTGTCTCAGCCTCTCAAGTGCTAGGTTTATAGGTGTGAGCTACCATGCCCGGCTTAATGGTAAATTTTAAAATGCAGGCTTAGATACCACAGTGACAACTATGGGCACTTGTAGGGTTGGGTATTAATGTGTATGACGAAGAGTAGGACATGGTTATAGAAAGGACAGAGGAAAGGGATTTTGTGTGGTTATAAAAAAAAAGAGCTCCTTTGCTGTCTTAAGTTCTGTTGTGATAGTTATATCCTCACTGGTTTCATTTTGACCTCAGTTTTGAAAGTGTATTTGTGTTTGGCACAAAGTAATTGTCGCATTTATGAGGTACAGGGTGACATTTGGGTACATGTGTGCAATAACTAGTGATAAAATCGGAAATTAACTTATCTTGCACCTCAGATATTTCTTACCTTTTTATTGGGAGCATTCAAAATCCTTTCTGGTAGCTATTTCAAAATAATACACATACCATTCGTTGTTGTGGAGCGTAGTTACCCTACTGTCCTATACAGAACACAGGAAGTTACTCTTCCTATTCCACTACACCACTGTGTGCATAACCACAACCACCCACACCACACACACATTTCCAGCTTTGGTAGCCGTTGCTCCATTCTGTACTTCTGTGAGATCAGCTTTTTTAACTTCCACATATAAGAACATAGGGTATTTATTGTGTTTCTCTCCCCAGCTATTTCAATTAACTGAGTGTCTTTTAACTCTCCGTGATGTCAGAAATGAAAAAAATTACCTACTCTTTTGTGGCTGAATAATACTCTGCTGTATGTATGCCACATTATTGACTGATTCATCAGTACCCAGCTAGACTGCTCCCATGTCTTGGCTATTTGAGCAGTGCTGTAGTAAATGTGCAAGTAAAATGTTTCTTCAGTGTACTGATTTTAATTCCTTTAGATACATACACAACAAGGGAATTGTGAGATCATGGTAGCTCTGTTTCTACTTTTTTAAAAATTTTGTTTCTAGGGTTGTTTGTTTTTGTTTCTGGTTTTTGAAAGACCCTCCATACAGTTTTCCATAATGGCTACACTGTTTACATTCCCACCAACAACGTGTAAGAGTTCCTTTCTCCACATCCTCAACACCATTTGTTACTGTCTTTTGATTATAGCCACTTAGTAGTAGTCCTCTGTTGACTGCCTCGTAGGAATGTTTTTGGCTAGGGAGATACCTTAAAGTGAGAGTCTTCACCCAGACATTTTTCTGTTCTGTCTCTAGGCTGTTAATGAATCGTGCTACCAGAATGATGATTCAGTCCTAAAATCCCTTGTTGAAATTGCAGATACTGTTCCAAAGTATTTGCGTCCTCACTTGGAAGCAACTCTGCAGCTAAGTCTAAAGGTAAATACTTGAATAAACCTTCCTTATTTTTGCAGGCACTAATCCTTATTTTTGCAGGCCGTAATCTAAAGTTTTAAATGCGTACACCCACTTTGTCTTTGCAGTTGTGTGGAGACACCAGCCTTAATAACATGCAGCGCCAGCTTGCCCTGGAAGTGATCGTGACCCTCTCAGAGACGGCAGCAGCTATGTTAAGAAAGCATACTAACATCATCGCACAGACTAGTAAGTCAGAGTTCTTCAGAAGTTTATGTGTAAGGTGACAAAACTGGTGGCTAAATTTGCTGAGGCTTATGTGATTTCTCAGATTTTTTGAATGTCTTCAAATCAGATAAAACAGATATGCATCTCTATACTTGTGTGTATGGACCCAGTATTCTACTTTTACAACCTGTTGTTAAAAGCAAAATTTCTGTAGTGAACAATGTGATAGACTCTATTGTATCATAACAAATTTAATAGTCAAAGGTAATTCAGGGATGTATAGATAGGTCATAGCAGACTGAAAAACTGAGGTTACATAATTATGGTATTACCAGTGAAGATAGGATTAAGATGCAGATCTGACACTGATCCAGGTTAGCTTCACTATATTATGTTGCTTTGTTTTATACTCTGCAGAGAAACTCACATAGCTATTAAACGCTTGACCTTAGTACTATGGAGGATACTACTGAAGTTTCATTATGCTAGGATCAGAACTTGGGAATAGCCTGATTGTTCTCTGACTTCGTCATGTCTTCACATGCTAATAGGTATTTGAACTCTAGATTTAGAAAGTAATTACACTGCTATATTTATTTTTGAGTGGCACCTTCTTTTAAATCTTATACTGAAGTAGGGGGTCAGAATTTGGACAGTAAGAAGGCAAGTGTCCTCACTGTTACTGTTTCTGTTGTACTAACAGTTCCAGACAGTGTGTTGGGATAAAAATAAGAATTAGAAACAAAGTTTCTGCATATATGTGTAGGTTATGTAATTGTATACAAAAAAGAGATAAATTATTAGAACTGATGAAATAATTTAGCAAGATGGTTATATGTAAGAACTTTTAAAAAATAATAGTTTGTATATATCAATAATAATTACTTTGAAAATTTATTAGAAAAGGAAAAAAGTTCATAATAGAAAGCCTGGCTCAAAATCAAAAGATAAAAGATCTTTATGGAGAAAATAGAATAATACATCAAAAGTCTAATAAGAGGTCAACTTTAGTTCTTTTTAACAATAAATCCAATGTCATTGCAGTCAGAACCCTAATAGGATTGGTTACGATAGAATTGACCCTAAGAGTAGTGCAAAGGACACGGGTCCTGGTGTGGAGAAAATAACATTCTAAGCACTTACAACTTAAATAATTTGGGGTTGAATAAAAGCCTAAATACCATAAGTGATACTTTACATACAAAATGTATAGTCACAAACCACAGATACAAACATGCTATACTTGCAAATAATAAGAATATTTAACCAACCAAATATTTGAAATTAAAAGACAAGCTGCAAACTCAGAGAAAATAACAACTGTAAGAGCACGTAGTCAGCAAAGCTTTGGCCTGTAGCAAACAGGTGAAGCTCGCCAAGGGGCTCTGACTTAGAGTGGGGCTGTGGGATCCCGGCTGTCACAGAGGCTGGCGGCTGCAGGATGGGTGAGAGCCGTGGCCACCCAGGACTCGGGTCCAGCTGCAGGCACTGCACATCATTGTGACGTGAGGCAGGCTTCAGGCCGCCTCTGTGGCAGTGTATGTGTATGCAGCAGCTGAGGAGAGTCTTCAAGGTTTTGGGGACAGTTTCCAGCCCAGACTCACATTGGCCAAGGAGGAGACGTGTGTAACAGTCTCATCAAAGCGAGTTCGCAGAGGAAAGTTGTTCAGCGGCAGCACTGAGTAGTTCGTTTCTGTAGTGGGATATAATTAGTGAAGTTCATGTGTAGAAATAAAAGCAAGTTGCCAAGGCACATGCAGTATGGTACCATTTAGTGCATTCATGTATGGAATTTTGTATAGAAAATGTAGCTAGTTCAAGTGTAAGAACAGTTTAGAAATGATAGACATTCAGCGATGGTGCTTATTTCTTGTGAAGGGGAGAAGAAGAGAATGTAGTAGGATTGGGGGATCAAATGTAATAGGGTTTGAGGGACAGTGTTTGCCTGTTCTTAATATTACCTCTTTTTCTCTTGGTACTGGGACTCAAACTCAGGACCTCACACTTGCTGTGTCGGTGCTGTGCCACTGAGCTATATCTGTGGCTTTAATGTTACCTTTAAAAACTACAGGCAAGTAGAACAGGCCAGATTTTGGAGACATAGCAAATACGTACTTGACCCTTTGATATGCGTGGGATATTGGTTCCAAGTCCCTTTTATAAGTGGCGCAGTATTTGCATATAACCTCATATCCTCTAGAATACTTTAAATCCTGTATTCATTACGTGTAATATTGAATACAACATAAATGCTGTATAAATCCTTAACTGTGTTGTTTGGGGACTAAGAACAAAAAAAGTACATGTGCAGTTTTTTCCGAGTGCTTTTTTGAGCTGAGATTGGTTAACTCTAAAGATATGAAACCCATGAACACCAAGAGCCATTACTACTTTGCTTCATTTTCTTAAAGGCAAAGTAAAATCTTACTTAAAATTCTTGTGGATAATAAAGGTGACACTGACAAAATTATATGAAGTCACAGTCTCTGAGTGAAATAACCCCTCACTTTAGTTCCTCAGATGTTAGCGATGATGGTTGATCTGGAAGAGGATGAGGACTGGGCAAATGCGGATGAACTAGAAGACGACGATTTTGATAGGTAATCGGGTGCTGAATGTGGGTGAGCTGGCTTGGGAAGGGGCCGTGGAGCTTTAGGGCCGTGAAGCCCAGCTCTTTGCCACTGTGTAACATGTGTAACCAGAAGTTAAACTTTTTATGTAAGTGCTATTTTATTTTTCATGCATAAATTTTAAATTTACATGTGTTTAATCAAGGTTGTTAAAGCATACTTTACTAGTGAGGAATAGTACATAAAACCATTTTGTAATCAGAAAAGATACCTATGACAAACTTGAAATACAGCAAAGTTTCCATCTTTTACTCTTGTATTCTAATCTTCTTCAACATTAGGAATTTCTCTTAAAATACCCATAAACTTGTATATGCATAGACCTCACTTAAAAAGTTACTTAAGCAAAACTGCCTACAAAACATTGTTTTTCCAGTATAATGCAGTTTAGCTTTAGGACTGAGGGGCACAGTGGTGAGGGGGCACTGGGTGACAGTGACTGGAATTATTGCACTGAGTCACTTCAGCTCAGTAGGGCCTCATGCATGCGGATGCCTGTGGAGAGGCACCCAGGCCTGTGCTTGCAGAGGTACTGACGGCTCTTACATATGCGTGCAGCACAGCACATGGACTTGTTACTTTAATTGACTTTTTTCAGTTGTCCTGAAGGTGTATTACTTTGAAGTACGGAAATGGAGAGTTAAGATTGTGTGATTTATCAGAGGTTACATAGCCAGCTAATGAGCTTAAATTAAGGACTTAGAACTATTTTTTTCTTATTAAAATTTATAGAACACATGCTGCATTTTAGCAGCATTATTAAACATGACCGATTATGGCCTCAGCACTGTGAAGCATAGTGAAGTGAGCTGCACTGGGCCGCAGAGAACATGAATTAGATCAGGTTTCCTTCGTCCGATTCAGTTACTGCAACATGCTGCTGCCTGTCCTTAATTTGCTCTGTAAACAACACTTAACTATACAGTATATGGGCTAAGAAACTTACTTTTCTGGGCTTGATAAGATTTTCTTCCCAGTGAATTAAATTTAATTTTTTAATTTTGATTTTTTTATAACTTTTCAATATCAGAATTTTAGGTCCAAAAACCAGTTCTAAAAATAATTTATAGTTTTATTCCTTATAATTTTGTCTTATATATGATAGATCCCTGCTACCCTTGCAGCTCTGAGCCAGAGTAACTGCAAGTACTTTTATGCACTAATCTCTTAACTTTTCAGTGAAACCTGTTCGTAGTGGTTGGCAGTGTACTTTTGTACCTCTTTAAAGGTGAATAAGCTGGCAGAGAGAGGGAGAAAATCCTGTTCATTCTGAACACCCCTTTCAGTTTTCTAGGTTCTGTTCACTGATAAGTTTGAAGGATGTATTTCTAGAAGGTGAAAGGCAGTAACAACCTGCTTTTTACCTCTGAGTTTTGAAAAGTAATAGTTAGATACAGGACTTTTTAAACTATGGTACAGCTTGATAAAAGTTTTGATTTTCCTACTGTCTTTTCTATAATTTTGTATTTCCTTGTTTTTGTGTTATTCTGGTTTATATGTCTCCATTCTTTTGTCTTTAAAATTAAAATAGGGTTTTTAACCCACAACTTCAACTGCACATGCAAAATCTGCTTGAATTTGTTCTCAGTCCCAGTTTAACAGCATATTTCGTGCATGTATTCTTAATGTGCTGTATGTGTTCGTTGTGTGTTTAGCAATGCAGTGGCTGGTGAGAGTGCTTTAGACCGGATGGCTTGTGGACTTGGTGGAAAGCTTGTTCTGCCGATGATCAAGGAACACATTATGCAGATGCTTCAAAACCGTAAGCTTTCTCTGCTTTACATGCTA
The DNA here is from genome assembly GCA_004027595.1 of Dinomys branickii. Classification (NCBI taxonomy): domain Eukaryota; kingdom Metazoa; phylum Chordata; class Mammalia; order Rodentia; family Dinomyidae; genus Dinomys; species Dinomys branickii. The sequence goes on along the minus strand of PVLD010003286.1, from coordinate 105,847 downwards.
CAATGGTGGAGTATGGCTTTCCAAATCTTATATCTAAAGACTGTTTTAATCTTTGCCTTCTTTGCTTTTTATAGAATGCTTAACCTAATTCATATATTCTACCGGTGAAATTTTGTTTAGTCCTTTTTGGAACCATGTCTTATGCTAAAGAATGTTTTTCCTCGCTGCCAAGAATATTACTCAACTTTCCCTCCACAGAATTGGCTTTAGTATACAGGAAAAAATTATCAATTCTAAAGAAAAATCTATAGATTTACTCGTTAGCCAGAAATATTCAGATTTTTTTTTTAAAACAGTCTCACTATGTAGTGCAGGCTGTCTTTAACTAACTCATGTAGCGTAGGATGTCCTCAAACTCATGGCAGTCCTCCTGCCCTACCTCCCGGGAGCAGGGATTACAAGTGTATGCCACCATGTCCAGCTAAATTTTAATTTAAAAAAGACATCCTTATAGGAATTTTATGACATTAGCATATTTAATTCATATGATCTTGATGTAATACTGTCCGTTAAAAGGAAGAACTCCTGTTTAGTATAAGCAGAAAAGGAGCCTTTTCTGTATTTCTACTAATGTTTTCTTGACAAATATTTGGTTATTTGTCAGCCTTTGTACCCATAGCTTATATCAATAACAAAGTTTTTTTGTTGTTTGGGGGAGTGGGTTTTTGTTGTTGTTGTTGGTTTTTTTTTTTTTTGAGTATAGGGTATTGAACCCAATGAGCTACATTCCAAAGCCACCTCCTTTTCGCAGTGTCTCACTAAGTTTCCCAGGCTGGGATTGAATTTGGAATCCTGTCTCAGTGTACCCTAGATTATTACCACCACGCTCAGTGTATATATTTTTATTTTTATTGGTCCATTTTAACTACAAAGTTTATGTATGTTTTTTTTTTTTTTTTTTTTTTTTTTCCAGACAGGGACTCTCTGTGCAGTTCAGGCTGGCCTTGATCTCACTTTATAGCCCAGGCTGGTCTTGAACTCAACGATTCTCCTGCTACAGCCTCCCAAGTGCTGAGATTACAGGCATACACCACCACGCCTGGCTTAATTGCAAAGTTAATGTGCCCAATATATTTAAAATACTAAAACACAGAAGTGAGCTGGGTGTGGTAGCACGTTGTAATCCCAGTTCGTGGGAGGCTGAGACAAGAGGATCACTGGAAGTTCAAGACCAGCCTAGGCTACACAGCCAGAACCTGTCTCAAAAAAAACTCACAGAAGTATATGGCTTATAAGTCTTACTTTGTGTTCACAGCTGACCACTGTTAGTAGCACTCTGAAACTTTGCTCTTACTTCATTTACGCATGTGTATTAGTTTTATTTTTAGCGTGAATATTCTGTGTATATACACCATGCTGAGCTTCTGCTCAGCAGTTCATCATAGCACCACATAACAGCCGGAATCCCAGTTAAGTGCTGATAATTTTTGTTGATTACAAGTAATGCTGATTCAAACACTCTTCTGTGGAAATTCTGGCTTGTTTTAGATGTAAGAGAGTGTGTGTGTGTGTGTGTGTGTGTGTGTGTACACATTACACGTAAGGCAGGTACGAGAGGCAGACATGGGTTGAACCACTGACACAGAATCTTTGCTTTCGGTGGTAGCAGTTGATCCAGGGTCTCCCTCCCACTAAGCATGTCTGTACACCCCACACGCACCCCTATGGAATGGAATGGCACAATACCAACCTCAGATGAAAATGAGTCATTGTGAACTCTGGCCCTTACTTGGGTCACTTAGTTTGTTTTCCTGTTCTGAAGAAGCTTGATGAAGAGCCATTGCCTCTTTAATGACATAATTAGCTCCCTGGATCTTGCAGTACCCTCACTGCAACTCACCCTCCATTTTTTAGTCATTTTACAGAAGTATAGAGAGATCTTCATAGAGAGCTTGACCAATAAGAGCTCCTTTGTAGTAAGTCTTACTTTCCAGTTTTAAGGGGAAGCAAAACTCAGAGATAATACAAGATTGCTGAAGGGAACAAGTAATTAGTATCCCTCTACTGATTCACATGACTTTTCAAATAGATTTGTTGTGAATGTGCTTGTGATTTTCTTTAAAGAATTTGCGAGCAGCTCCCTACCTAGGTGTAGAATGCTTTTCATTTATGGCAGTGAGCTGGTTTTGTCTGGTTCTGTGGGAATTGGAGCCGGGATTACCATGCTACATTCCCCAAGCGTTTATTTTTTCTTGTTTTCAGTCAGGGTCTTGCTGAACTGCCCAGGCTGGCCTCCTGTTTGTCGTCCACCTGTGTCAGCTTCTCAAGTAGCTGGGATTAAAGATGTGTGCCACCATGCTCAGCTGCAGTGAATCATAAGAAAGAGTTGTTGAATGTGTGACTGTCAGCAAATGAACCCTTTGCACCTTGGTTTGCTCATTTGTAAAATTTCATGCAAGTGATTGCCCTATATCCAGTTTGGAGATTAAGATTTATTTCATGTATGTGAAAAATAATGTGTATAAAAAATGCCCAACAAGAGTAAATGATGCATATTTTCCAGTTTGGAAACACATAGTAATTAATGATGGGGGAAGTAATTTGGGTGTCTGCTTACATCCAGCATTTTTTACACTGGAAAACCTCACATGAGCTTCTTTCAAGAAGTAGTTTCCTTGTATTTGCTATAAGTAATAAGCAGAAAAGTTTTTAACCCTCACAGTTAAAGGGATAGCTATTTTCAGAGTCCTCTGCCATTGCCGTTGCACTCTGCAAAGCTTGCTGTCAGGAGCTCTGCACCATGGGAATACTATATATGAAGTTTATCTTTCTTTTCCCTGAATCAAATAACAATATCAAGTGTTCCTCACATTTCTTCTTTAGATTAAGAAGTTCAGTTTGTAAAGATACTCCTCATTTCTGAGGGATTGTTCCTCATTTGAGAAATTGTGACATATTAGTATGAGGAGTGATTGAAGTTAATTAAAAGCATAAACAGTATGTTACTGTAAATAATAAAAGTTTTTGGTCTTGTGGTGCTGGGCCCCAAACCAGGTCCTTGTACACTCTAGGCAAGCGCCATCGTCACATACATCTCCATCCCTATGAATAATGGTTCTCATGTGTAGCTGAACCGTAGGAATTTTTCAGAATCATTTGTAGTAGAATTAATTACTTTATATCAGTTTTGTGCTCCCCAAAGTAAAAAATGGATCTGACATAATTTAGATGTTCTGCAGCTTAGTCTGTTGGACTTAGTAGTGTCTGGTTCTGGGGCGTCTTTACCAGCATGGAGATCTTGAAGGGCTCTGGGGAACTTTCTGTTTATGTGTTTCATATCAGGGTTTACTGTCTTAAAAATTAAAACAGAAATACTGTAAATATTCATTTAAAATAATAATAGAATCATTATTAATAGAAACATTATGAAGAATGACTTTTCCAAACCATTAAGAACAACTGCATTTTTATAAATATGTTTAACTAGCTAAGTTGTTACATGCTTCTGCATATTCAGTCTGTTGGAATTTCACGTTTTAATCTCTGGAATACTATACTCCATTTATACCTTCAAAATGAGAATGAGAGGATATTGTTAGAATAGTTTGACCCCCACCCCCAAAGCACTCAAACTTGAGAGAATCCTAGGGTCCTTGGGTCCCACTCTGAGAACCATTCTTAGCATAGCTACACTTAGACCATAGCATTCTAGATATATGTGCATGTTGTTTTGTTTGACAAAGAATTTGAAGGAGTATAGTGTATAATACTGTAGAAATACTTAGAAGAGGGCCAGGGAAATTATATACTAGTGTAGGATGTGGAGGGAAGTAAACATAGCATAGTTAGTCATCTATTAACCAAAAGTGAAAGAGTCATTATTAATATTAGAATACAATTAGTCATCCGATAAAATTTTTTTTTTTCTTTTTGAGACATGGTTTTGCTATGCAATTCAAGCTGGCCCTGAATTCACTTTGTAGTCCAAGCTGGCCTCAAACTCATGGTGGTCCTCCTGCCTCAGCCTCCTAAGTGCTGGGATTATAGGCACCAATAAAAATTCTTCCTTCCTTCCTTCCTTCCTTCCTTCCTTCCTTCCTTTCTTCCTTTCTTTCTTTGTTTCTTTCTTTGTTTCTTTCTTTGTTTCTTTCTGGTGCTGGGACTCAAACTCAGGTCCTTGTGCTTGCCAGGCAGGTGCTGTGCTGCTGAGCTATATCCCTGGCCCTTGTTTTTCTTATTAATGTCTAGAAAGTTTTGTTTCTATTCCCCAAATAGAATAATTCAAATTAAAGCTTCTGACTACCAGAATGATCTTTGTAGCATCTACTTAATCTTTCAAATACAATTTCTTTGTAGCTGACTGGAAATACCGGCATGCGGGATTGATGGCCTTATCTGCCATTGGTGAGGGGTGCCACCAGCAAATGGAAGGAATTCTGAATGAGATAGTAAATTTTGTTTTGCTTTTCCTTCAGGATCCTGTAAGTATCAGTAAATATTTCATTCCTGATTATTATTGTGATTTCATATGGGAGCCTGTTGTGTTTACTAATACAAGAAAACACATTGCAGCATCCAAGAGTAAGATATGCAGCCTGCAATGCTGTGGGACAGATGGCTACAGATTTTGCACCTGGTTTCCAGAAGAAATTTCATGAGAAGGCAAGTAACAAGGTGCTCAAGTCAGACTGGTAGGAAGGCGGGAGCCTTTCAAAAGATATACTGATCTGGCTTCCTTTCCCAGGTGATTGCAGCGCTGCTGCAGACCATGGAAGACCAAGGCAACCAGCGGGTGCAGGCGCACGCCGCCGCCGCGCTCATTAACTTCACCGAAGACTGCCCCAAGTCGCTGCTCATCCCGTACCTAGATAATTTGGTGAAACACCTGCACTCCATCATGGTGCTGAAGCTTCAGGAGGTGAGCTGTGAGGCCTTTAAGCTCCCGTTTCCGGGTGGTTTTAGGTTAGCGCGGTGGGTAGGACTTAGGGAGAGGGAGAGGCTTTACCAAGACTGGCGGGGAGGAGGAGCACATCCCACGGTGATCCCCAAGAATAAGGGGAGCATGGGCGAGCATGGCCAGTGTGGGAGTGAGGAGGACGCGGCCTCAGAGGCGAAGTCAGTGTGCGTCGCTGGGAGAACCAGGAGAGGAATTTTTGAACTTCGTTTTGTGTAAGGTGGGAAGAACTGTTCTGTGTTCTTCAGCACTACAGGAAGTGGTGGTGTGATTATGGGAAATGAGTGTGGTGACATGGTGAGGCGTAAAGAAAACAGCAGTACTCGTCACTGGAGCATGCACGGGCATTGTGGAAATGGAGCGGGGAGAGTTCTGAAAGACAGTGCACAGGGCGCCATAATAGTTTCTTTTGCTCATTTTCTTTTAAATATATAGAAGTAAAAAAATGTTGACCATTCTTCTAACCAAAGTCACAGAAATTGACAGTATGTAGAAACCAATGTCTTTTTTTTTTTTTTTAACTTGTATTTTTAAGATAAGTGCTGGCTATCCGTGTAGGTGGTTTATAATTATAGTACAGTCTGAAAAAAATTGATGTCAGTGTAATAGTGTGCTAACAGCCTGAGAGGAAAGATACAGTTAAAAGCAAGGATTTAAGCCCAGTTGTCAGATACAGCAGAAATGGGCTTTGGTTATAAAAATGAATAGAACGGTTCCCACGGTAAAAGATTAATTTTTACTGTCAGATTTACTACACATAAACTTAATGGCAGATTACTATAAAAGTTTCTAATACTCTCGATTCCTGTACTTACAGTTCAGTAACAGTTTGCAAACCACAGTGTCTCCTTGGTGACTAGTCTGATTGAGGAGGTCACTGAGGAAGGAATATCTCAAGCCAAAGGCAGAGCAGATGCAGGCTGAGCCCCGGTGGTCAGTGTGGGTCGGGATCAGACTACGAGCACGACTGAGGAGACGCCTCACTGTCTGCAGGCGGACAGGTGCACCCAGGAGGGGGCTGGATAAATCAAGAATAGGTGGATCCAGTGTGGCTCACAAGTGGCTTAGGTAGGAGGTTGTGCTGTGACGGGAGTCTCTGTGTCCCTGTCATTCCCTAGAGGGCCAGTGTGGAAATTTTTTTTTTTGGTTCTGGAAATTGAACTCAGCACCTTGAGCTTGCCAGGCAGGCTTTTGTGCCACTGAGCTATATCCCCAGCCCCTACATTTTTTAAAGACTGAAGGATAGATTTCTCAAGGTAGGACAGAAAAGGGACAGTGTTCAGCGCTGCCTGGAAATGCATGGCCTAGCAGAGAAGGAGAGGCCTCCTGTGGACACCAGCAAGGTTGAGACTAAACACAGAGTAGGTATTGAGATGCAGAACAGGGTAAGATAAAGAGCAAAGTACAACACAGTAGGGAACATGGAGGTGGATCTTCTACATGTGAGAAGAGGACCAAGAGATACAAGGGTGAGAAGAATTTAAATGTAGCCTCTGCGTGCCACTACTCCTCACAGTGAACATGTTCATTGTGTACCACAAACCTGTACTAAGAACAAAAGGTAACTTCTTAAAAAGTGTAGAATTTGTAGTACAAGGTCAGGAGCTCTACTGAGGGTGTGCTTGCCATCCATATGAGGAATTCAAGAAAATCTGGAGTAGTTACAGATGCTGGCTTAGATACTGGTGTGAGTCAGTGAGGGGTTATTTAGAATCTTACCAAGTGACAGCCTGGGCCTGGGTCTGATACCCAGGAGGCATTCATTACCAGCCAGCCTGGAGAGCCCTGTAGGGCCTCAGGGCAGGGAAATGGGTCATGGCCTCCACTTTGTTATGATGGGGAAGAAGGTCGGGGAGAGCAGGGTTCCTTATTGAGAACTTCCAGGAAGTGTTGGACTGGACCTTGACTTACGAATGCAGTTCATTCTCGAGGGCTGCATGTAACTCAAGTTGGTTGTAAGTCAACCTTGTTTTTCCCCTAAGAAATAATGGAAATACCCATAATGCATTACGAACCTCCCAAAGCACCCCTTAGCTAACTTTTTCATAATAAAAAAGGACTGTATAATTTATCAGAAATTTCCTAGTATATTCACCAAAAAGCTGTAAAATGTGCCTAGTTTACCAGAAACAACATAATGTACTCACCATTCAAGTTGACATCTTTGGCTTGCAGAAAAGGAGGATGAAATGGAAGGTAGTTATTGTTTGGAAAGAGTCTCCTTCTATAAGAACATCAGGAATCTGGCTCTTTGGTGTCCTTTTTTCCTTGGGATAGTCAGCCCACTAGGACCTGCTTCTGGCTCAGTGGGTCTCAGCCTTTTCAGAACTAAAAACTGGTCTGAGTTGTCTGTTTCTGTCTTTATCCCTATTCTGTAGTGGTGGATGGGAGACAACATGCCTCTTGGATGGGAGCCGAGCCACAGTATTGTCTCCCATCTAAGTACTGACGGGCCCAACTCTGCTTAGCTCTAAGGTCAGGTGAGATTGGGCGCATTCAGGGTGGTATGGCCTTAGACAGCATGACTTTGTCATTAAGCACGTGAACGCAGCAGTTGGCTCTTTCTGTCCAGTGTTCTCTGCAAGTGTTTGTAGCTCTGTCCATTTTTCTCAGGATTTTCTTCAGTTCAGAAGAACTCTGCTGCACTGATCGGTGATAACCACCTGCGCCTTTCAGGAAGCTCCTCGGCTGCCGCGCTCTGTTGCTCAGCCAGAAGCTGCTGAAGTTCCTCTGTAGGTAGTTCTTGTGTTGGCTCCACCTCGCCACTGTCTCCTGTGAGCCTGTGGACCCTGCTGCAGTGACAGGGTCGTGGACCCCTACAGCCTTCAAAGGTCTCCCTCCTATGTGATTCAGGCCCTGCTTTCCGGAGGGGACGCCTCAGATGGCCGTGCTTTCCTTTAGGCAAATCCCAGTGTTCTTAGACACTGGCCTGGGGTTTCTGAGTTAGCCCCACACAGGAAAGGGTGTTATGTTCCTTCTAGAATTTTCTGAGTGTTAGATCAGTATCTGAGACCACCTGAAAGCATTTCAGGAACAGTTCCTTATTGTACAGTTTCTAAGTTAGTGATAACCTTCTGGTCTATAGTCTGCAGTAGAGGAGTTGTATTAGGTGGGAGGAACTTAACAGCCATGGGATTTCTTCATCCAGTCCTTCCACATCTCGAGAGTGAGCAGGACTGTCTATGATGAGGAGAGCCTTGAGTGGTAAACCTTTGTCCTCTAGATATTTCTTAACAGGGCAGAAATTCTCCCCAGTCCACTCAACAAAAGGTGCTCTTGTTACCCAGACTTTTGCATTAGCTCTCTACATGACCCCTCGCCTATTCTTCATGACTTTGTTTTCTGAATACTCTAGGGAATCTCTAGAGTGATAAACCGAGAGGCATCATCTTACAATCACCACTTGCATTAGCATGTAGCAATACAGTTAGGCTATCCTTCATCGCTTGCGGCCTGGCGTTTTCTTCTCTTCCTGTGTAATGGATGTTCTCCTGGGCATTTTTTTCCAGAAAAGGCCAGTTTTATCACAGTTCAAAATTTGATAAGCACAAAAGCCATTTCTCTGTGTCATCCTTTCAAAGTGGTGCATGTAATTTTCAGCAGCCCTTGTATCAGCACCTGCTGCCTCACCATGCCTAGTTACAATGTGAACCCCAGTTCTCACTTTAAAATTGTGAGACCAGGGACTAGGCCTATAGGTCAGCAGCATAGCACCTGCCTGACAAGTGTGAGCTCCTGAGCTCATTTCGTAGTACCCACAAAACAATTTGAAACCACCCTTTACTGGCACAAAATGTTTCATCATTATCACTTGTTGATAGATTATCCTTTTACAACTTCTGCATTTATAGCCCTAGCTTTTTCACGTTATAGAGTCAGGTAAGCTATAACCTGTCACTTGCCTTTCTGGTTTTCTGGTTTTTTTTTTTGAGTCAGAGTCTTGCTGTGTAGCGCAGGCTGGCCTCAAACTCGGTGGCCCTCCCGCGTCAGCCTCCCATGATGGGCTTAAAGGTACATCAGCCGTGCCCCGCATCTGCTTTTTCTTTATTCACACGAGCAACCTGTCCACCTTGTAGACTACTAATTTGAGTAACACCTTCAGCAACGCCAGCTTTGTGTAAATCTTTTTCCCTGCAAGATCATTGAGATGGTGGATGTCGACATGCTATGGGCTAGGTCACATGAACGCCTCTCTCATTTCTCCACAGTTTCCCTCCTTTCAATTGTGATTGCTTTCTTTACCTTCCCTTCCTTCCTTTGTGTCTTTCCTAGCTTTCAGGGGGCATTTTGATAGCAGTCATCACAGCAATTGCATAAAGCACTAACTGAAATCATGCCCACAAACATTTCTGAGCTCAGACGAATGCCTGTGCATACTTACATATACTTTTCTAGCATCTCGAGTCTGTTTACAACTGCACAAGCAACTAGCATTTGGGTCATAATGCAAGACTGGTCATAAGTTAAACCTAGAATTCTAGCCATAACCCAAGTTGTTAATATGTAAGGCCAGTCATAACTCAAAGGTCCACTGCAAAGAAATGTGCCTGAAAGGGAATGTTCTCCATGACACAGCATAAGTAGTGGTAGAAATCATTGAAGGAGAAAGATAAAGCATTAAGCTTGATGAATATAAAAAATTGGAGGAGTCAAGATTTGAATTGTGCACGCTGAGATAAGCAAACATGAATAAGGAATGCTATGTTAACACAGTAGAAAATTCACATAAATAGTCCAAGAAGGGATTACTTTTATAGAAATTTTTCCAAAATCTGTAGTGTCTACTTCTGGCTTCTGAAGAGGTATTCTCAGCTTACCAAACTGGGAGATAGTGGTTAATTGTTGTGACTATTTCTTGCAGTTTTTCTCATTTAAGTAACCTGTTTTATGTTCTCTTCTAGTTGATCCAGAAAGGCACCAAGTTAGTTTTGGAGCAAGTGGTGACATCCATCGCATCAGTTGCAGACACCGCAGAAGAGAAATTTGTCCCCTACTATGACCTGTTCATGCCGTCACTGAAGCACATCGTTGAGAACGCAGTGCAGAAGGAGCTCCGGCTCTTGAGGGGGAAGACCATTGAGTGTATCAGCCTCATTGGTCTGGCAGTTGGGAAGGAAAAGGTGAGCAGACCTGTGTTATGTTAAATTTCCTGTGTGTAACTTGGCTGTGTTAGTGTTAAGGGTACTGGCATTTTTTCCTTCCAGTAAGTGGTTTTCTGGGTGCTGAATTTTTCACCTTCATCTCTCCTTTAACATTACTTATTTTTTAAACAGGGTCTCACTGTGTAGTTCAGGCTAACCTCAAACTCATAACCCTCCTGCCTCAGCGTCCTGAGTGCTAGCATTACAGGCATGTGCCACCACGCCTGGCTACTTCTTTCTATAAAAATAAATTGTCTGTGTCTTTCATTATTAATATTAACAATCTTTAACTCAAGTTAAGCTTTTGTCACCATCTTCCCATTTCTTTACCACCATCCAGCTGCCTCGGGAGAGTTCAGTATTTATATATTTAATTCTACTTACATGTGCTTAGAACCAAGCTAATTGCTTTCCTGGTAAATCTGAAAGGCAGCGGGTGTCCTGAGAGGGAAGTCTGCATGCATGGAACTTCTCAGGAAATAACTGGCAAGGGCCCTTGTCCAGTGTATTTCTCCTCAGCCAGTATATCAGAGCTTGCCAGCCTGAGCCAAGATGAGTTCCTCTGTCCTCGATCTTTCCTGTTCTGACACACACAGCTGTCAGCGTGGACCCCTGTGTCTTGTCTCTCCAAAGCCAGAATCAGTGTTAACGTGGCTTTTAAATTGCTTTCCGGCGCATGCTAACCAGCCAGACATCGGTGTTTGCCATGCTCTGTGTATCTGGCTTTCATGCTGGCTTTGACACATTGCCAGATTTGATAATACAGTCAAGAGTACCAGAACTGTGGAGAGTTAAATGAAAATCATACAAAGTAAAATCTCTGCCATGAATTAAATGGAGGAACTCAAAATTTTCTTCCTAGATTTGAATTTTTTTCTGCTTGGAACAGATCAAAAGCACGTTGTAAAAAAAAAAAAAAAACCACGTTGTTACAGACTTCTTTCTACTGCAGTTCACTTAAGCTTTTGGTAGAAAATAGATTTTTCTAGAAAGATAAAGTCTATTTAATACAAATGAAGGTTTCAGTATAATAGTTTTACCCTGGCGTGGTGGCACACCCCTCTATTCCCAGCACTTGGGAAGCTGAGAGAGGAGGATCCATGTGAGTTTGAGGCCAGCCTGGACTACATAGCAAGACTACATAAAAGACCAAAAAAAATAGCTTTTGGGTTTAGCCATGTGGGAAATGCAGGGGTTTTTTTGTTTTGTTTTCTTGTTAAGCGGTGTACAAGAACATCTGTGATCGGCTGTAGACTATTGATTCCGGTTACTTCCCTTTGTCTTCTTTTCTAGTTCATGCAGGACGCGTCAGATGTGATGCAGCTGCTGTTAAAGACCCAGACAGACTTCAATGACATGGAAGACGACGATCCGCAGGTGAGCAGTCCTGCCGAGGGTGTCCGGACCCATCTGTGGTTGTGGGCAGCACAAGGTTAAATGTACCTGTAAAAGCTGAGTGGCTGCTTTCTTGAGGTCTCAGAGACAGGCCCTGCCCAGGGTGGCCGCCTTCAGGCCTATGTCCCAGGCACCGGCCGGGCACCCTTGCCGGGTGGGGCGGTGTCACTTACAGCCTTGGCTGCACATTTCTTCGCTGTACTTGGGCTTTGCAGAGCCTTCTGCAGAGAGCAGGGTTCATTTCCCAGCTACTTACTCAGTATCTCCATTTGAGTGTCTCTTACAGTTTGCATGCGAATTGACCCCTCCGCTGGCTGTAAGAAATACAGAAGCCCACGGTCTCAGAACCCACATGTCCTCTCCCTGTCCATGAAGAGACATACAGCCTGTTAATCTAGGATGCCCCCCCACCACACACACACACAAGCCTGAGTGATTTCTGCTCCTGTTACTACTATTCTCTATGAAGCTCTTCTGGTCTGTTCACTTTCTTGGTGTTAGGCACTTAGGACAGCGGCTGTGTCATAGCAACATTGTACTTGTCTGGCATAATTTTAATGGTCATTACATTGTTCAGCATACAACAAGGCACTCAGTAACTGTTGATTTAAAATTGTATTTTACACAGGTATAATGTAATTGTTCCCTTAGCTTAAGTAGGAAAATACCTTTTGCAAAGAAGGTATGTTCATTTTTGTTTTTTACTTCCTTTACAAGGTGGTATACAGGTGATGCACATCTTTGTATATACTGAGATAGAAGGCAGGAAGGGCACTTCACAGACTGCTAACACACAGAGGGACTGAGGGGACTGTGTGCTGTAAGGAGGTATAAAAAGGTTAGGTAAGGCCTGGCTCGGTTCACTCTTGCATCAGCACATCTCGTACTCCTGCCTGTAGAAAACAGCCAGTAAATGTTTGTTTATGTTTGTCTTTTTGAGACAGGGTCTTACTATGCAGTTCAGGCTGGCCCAGAGCTCACTGTGTAGCAATTATCCTCCTGCCTCAGCCTCCCGAGTGCTGGGATTACAGGCGTGCACCACCACATCTGGGCCTATATTTGTTGAATGAGTAGACTTTGTTTTTACAGTTTTTTAAATAAGAAATGGAAATTGTACCTGTGCACATGGAATAAATAGGCAGGCAGACAGACACATATGGGGGACCACTTTCTGGGTTCTAGACATAGTGAATTAGGACCAGTCTCTGTAAGGATAATTTGCCATTGATTGAGTGGTGAGGGAAGTGGGATCTTAATTATATCTAGCCACTCACACACATTATAACCACTAAGAGGGATGGGATTTTTCTCCTTATTTTTAATAATGTTTAGTGAAGCAATAAGGATACAGAGTTGTACCAGATGTGTTTCTGCCTTTGAAAATTAATGCCCAGAAGTTGAAATGTTGGGCTTCATTTAGGTATTGCAGGTGTTAAGAGAGAAAACTAATTTTAGTTGCTTCATGAGGGAAAACAATGGGACAGTTTTACCTGCTGTCTTTATCCCAGGGTCTAGTTCATGGAGATTACATTACTGATTTGGACCCTTTTGAGTATCTGATCTAGGAGATGCACTTAGTAAAGGGCCATGCGGCTATCAAGTGGGGAAATGACTTACTCCGTCTTACGTGCTTTAAAATCTGTTTTAACTTCACGTGTTTCCCCAGATCTCTTACATGATCTCAGCATGGGCTAGGATGTGCAAAATCCTCGGAAAGGAATTTCAGCAGTACCTTCCAGTGGTTATGGGGCCTTTAATGAAGACAGCTTCGATCAAGCCTGAAGTAGCCCTTTTAGACAGTAGGTATCTTTGCAAGGACATGTCAGCTGTACTGTTTCTCTCTGCTGTTTCTCATACGCATTTTTCTTATGTAAATAGCCCAAGACATGGAGAACATGAGTGACGATGATGGCTGGGAATTTGTGAACCTCGGAGACCAACAGAGTTTTGGTATTAAAACTGCAGGACTAGAAGAAAAGTCAACCGCTTGCCAGATGTTGGTATGAAATCATAGCTTTCACTAAAATTATTTGCAGCAGTACTGAGAATTGAGCCCAGAACTTTCACATTGAGTTACCTCCCTGCCCCCATTTTTCATGTTGAGAAAAGGTCGTGCTGAGTTGCTTATGCAAGGCTGGCACTTGGGATCCTGCTGCCTCAGCCTCCTAGAGTACTGGAATTACAGGCAGGTGCCACCATTCCTGGTTTCCCTGATGTTTTTACAATGTTTTTCCCTGATGTTTTTAGTATCAAAAAACAGTAAGTTGAAGGAAGACAATTGATAAATTACTGTGTCCTGGGATATTGTATAGGTGGTACAAAGGGATTGGAGAATAACCTTTTGTGAGGAAAAATTTTATTTTTTTGTGTTTTGTTTTCTTGTGTTCTGGAGATGGTCTTACTATGTTGTTCAAGCTGGCCTTGAACTCACTTTGTAGCCCAAGCTGACCTCGAACTCATAGCAATCCTCCTGCCTCATCCTTCTCAGTGATGAGATTACAGGCATGTGCCACCTGGCTAAGATTATCTTTCGTGCTCAACCTGTAGTAGATAGTTAAGGTTATCTTTTGGATAAATGGATAAAAATGTATTTGCAGTATTATAAGCAAAGTAAACTAGTATGATTTCAGTTGTGTAAGAATCACAGGTGTTGTAGGAAAATTAAAATGTTAATAATCTCATAGTATTGTGAGCATGTGTTACAGACAGTGAAAGACTTTTTTGAGTTATAATTAAGAAATTATAGTAATTACATATTTAGCAGGCTAGTCTCAATAAAAGTGGCTTGAATTTTGTTACATACTATTGTATTACTGTATTCTCTTTAATTCATGTAAATGTGTTTCTTAAACTGATCTTCAATACTTAATGCCTGTGATATATAAACATTTGGAATTTTTATGAGTTTTTTTCTCTAGAGAAGAAATACAAATGGAATATCTTCCCAAAAAATGACATAAGCTTTTGATATAGTGGAAGAGATTGACAAAACAGTCTTCTCCATTTTGTTGAAAAGGTTTTTTTTTTAAGACTTCAAAATCAGCCTGGCCAGGTGACCTGCATCCTCAGTCCCCACTGCTGGCCAGGCTGAGGCCGAGGCTGCTCCAGTCCATCCTGGGTGTCTGGGCTGCAGATGACATAGGAGTTGGGGGTTGCATTTAACTCAGGCTTCGGGTGTCTAATTTTTGAGAAAAATTATCATAGTACATTTTGTCAGAAGTTTATTCGAAGTACATAACATTCTGAATTCTTCCACATACAAGAAAGAAGCACGTGCATTGTCCAGCCCTTGGATAATACTGTACGTCACAGTTACTTTATGGCCCTTCTCACTTGTAAATTTTTATTACTTTAAGATTAGTTTCAGGTTGTACATGTGACTTTAAATGTAGATCTAGTCAAGGTGCAAGGTTTGTGGACTTTTAGGATTTTGCTCTTTGGGGCGGGGAATATAGCTGCGTACTACAGCACCTGCCTGGCAAGCGCAAGGTCGTGAGTTTGGTTTCTGGTACCAGAAAAAAAGATTTTGCTGTTTGCTAATAAATAATTCATAGCCAACATGGGTGTAGCTTAGTGCTTTTATGCTTACCTAGCTTGTGCAGGTCCCCAGGTTTAAGCCCCCGCAGGACAAAAAGAAAGAAAGGCCGTTATGTGGTTGCTGACTTCTTTCCCAATGTTTTTGTTTCAGGTTTGCTATGCTAAGGAATTGAAGGAAGGTTTTGTGGAATATACTGAACAGGTCGTCAAACTGATGGTCCCTTTACTGAAATTTTACTTCCATGATGATATCCCACAGCAGCTGAGCACAGAACATTTCTGGTTTTTTGTAAAACTGTGGCTTCTTCAGTTAGTAGATTTTGTGCTAACTGAAGTACTGGGCACCATTACTTAGTTTGCAGTTCCTGTCGTTACAGATTCTAAACCTGGTTCTCTGCGTATGTCTTTGACTGTGCCGGAGACATGAGGAAGAAAGTGGGAGCTGTCCTCCAGTGAGCGGGCAGTGTCCATGGCCCACTTCAGGGCTGCAAGGGGTGCTGGTGGCACGTGTTCACAGCTGTGTATAATGGCTGCCTTCCCCAGGTAGCTTTTGATGATAGGAAAAGACGACTTCCTGAGCGGGTTCCAGACTGATAGGTAACTTTGCAGAGCAGAGACTCCTACTCCTAGCGCCTGTGGCAGGAGCATCACTCTGTAGACCTGTGTGTTAGTGTTTTTATCACACACACCCCCACACACTTTCAGAGATGGGTAAAATGGGGATAGCCAAAGGGAGGGCCGGAGCTCAGACTCAAACCCAGACCGAAGCCAGAGTCCCTGTGTTCCAGCCTCTCACATAGTGTCCTGTACAAAAGATGGCTTTGCCCAGCAGACTTCCTGTGGTCCCAGAGGGCAAAGCATACTTGGCTTTTAAGAAGTTACCCAGACCTTATTTCATAAGAGGATTGGATAGGGAGCAATAATTTAATTTCATTGAGAACAGTAAAGCTAGCAGAGCATAGAGAAATCTCAGGAACCTGGGAAGCCCGTGTTACCCAGGTGCTGAGTAGGTACATCTTCGGAAACGCTCCCACAGCTACAGGTCCTCACATGTTCTTACTGTGTGTATGTTACATCCCGTAATAAAGACTCCATCCTTTATTACAGGATCCATCCTGCTTTTATTTTTTGTTATTGTTTGGTCTTTTTGAAACAAGGTTTCACTGTGTAGTTCAGGCTGGTCTTGAACTCACTCTGTAGCCCAGGCTGGCCTCGAACTCACAGCGATCCTCCTGCCTCAACCTCCCAAGTGTTGGGATTGCAGGAGTCTGCCACTACGCCCAGCCACCATCCTGCTGTTTTGTGGGTAACGAGTATGTTGTGTGGACGGGGATTTTTCTATTTTTATATGTACTCTATTTATTACAGGCTCTTGTCTTAGATAAACAGAGTTGCCAGCACCCTACAGTGTTACCTAAGTGTAAGAAAGGTACTAGAGTGGTGTGATGAGGTCCCTTCATAGGTGCATTTCCTTAACACCACAACGAGTCCGAGTGGCGGCAGCAGAGTCCATGCCTCTTCTCCTGGAGTGTGCGAGAGTGCGGGGCCCGGAGTACCTCACACAGATGTGGCATTTCATGTGCGATGCGTTGATCAAGGCCATTGGCACAGAACCAGACTCGGATGTCCTCTCAGAAATCATGCACTCATTTGCAAAGGTGACTGTCTCCTAAAGAGTGTGTATAGGGTCATGTTTACTCAATAGTCATGCTGAGTAAACTAGGGGCGAAGTTAGGGGCTTTTAATAATGCTAGAGCATACATTTTTTTTAATGGAAATGTTTAAGTTTTGGCATGCCGTAACTTTTGTTTAGGAGTAGGCATTGGAGAAAGGGTAAATGTGCCCAGGAAGCACTGACAGCGGGCAGAGGGGAGCAGGCGGAGGCATGGAAGCACGTGTTGTTTCACAACACAGAAGACACCCTAAATAGCCTGCCTGGCTTCTACCCTTACATGCCCGGTGACCCAACTACAGACTTAGGTGTCACCTTCACTTCCTATCTGACACTGTCCAATGTACTTTCCTGATGTCCTCTTATTTTTTTCCCCATTGACAACTTCCTGGTGCTACTGAAAACAGCCTCACTCGGTCCGCCCCAAGAGCCTCTTCCCTCCTAGTTCATTCTTCTGGGCTCGAGCACAGCCTTACTGGTTATCTAATCCCTCCCTCCCCCACGCTCAGAATCACCCCACCTGCACACAGTTCAAAGGTTACAACTGGAGTAATGTGTGGTGGCACAGGCCTGTAATTGCAGCCCTCAGGAGGCTGAGGCAGGAAGATCACTGAATTCAAGGCCAGCCTGCACTACAAAGTAAGTTCAAGGCCAGTCCAAACTGCATAAAGAAGCCCTGCCAAAAAAAAAAAAAAGGCTTAGGGTTAGTGTTTCTCTACGCTCCTGCAGTGGAGACCCTCTGCTGTTTCTGAAGAATGTGTGCACCTGTGCCTCCTCCACCTGCGTCTCCCTCTGCCTACATGTCCTTCCTCCAGTGCGATGCCTCTGTGTGGGCACAGAGGCTGTTTGCAGGAGCTGGTTTATGTTCTTCCATCTTTGAATCCTCAGAACCTGGCAAAATGCCTACCACACAATGGCCAATGCATGCCTGAAGTAGGAGCATTGTTTGTAACTCCTCTCTCAAGGACTGTCACTCTGACGTTTCCAGACTCAGTGCACAGCTGTTCATTCACCTCCCCAGTACTGAGTCTTGTTCCTTTTTGTCGGGCTTCTACGTGATTTCTACTGGGGCTTAACGTGCGGGTCTAGTAACTTGTTACATCTTACGAGCTGCTCCCTTCCTCCTGCTCAGTGCATTGAAGTGATGGGGGACGGATGCCTTAACAATGAACACTTTGAGGAGCTGGGAGGTATCCTGAAAGCCAAGCTTGAAGAACACTTTAAAAATCAAGAATTGCGGCAAGGTGAGTTTTCTGTGCTTCTATTTCTGAGTGAAGTCCTTGACCTTTTGGTGATCATTTAAAAACATTTATTTGGATGTGTTTTATTAGTTAAAAGACAAGATGAAGACTATGATGAACAGGTTGAAGAATCACTACAAGATGAGGTAAATTATTCCCTTCAGAACTTTATTTGCATGACTCCAGTTTCTAAATTACCCCACTTGTTACTCTGACATAATTATCACTCTAGCAGAAGAGCCTAACGTTTCCTTTACTGATTTGCTAACATTTCATTTACTGGTCTTGCTGTGTATAGTTCAGGCTGGCCTTGAACTCACTATTAGCCCAGGCTGGCTTCAAACTCAGGGCACTCCTCCTAGCTCAGCCTTCCAAGTGCTGGGATTACAGGCATGCACCACCACACCCAGCCTGATTTGCAGAATAATTTGAAATTAACTGATTTGTCCTTTGCATGCTGTGTGTGTACCCCAAATACCTGGTATTTTATTTACATGTGGTTGAAATACACCACAACTGTTTGTGCTTCACCACTTAGCATGAGTGGCCTCAGAGTGCCGTGCAGTGATTGCCCACAGCAACACTTGGCAGTCGAAGCTTTCTTGGCTATTCCTTGCCACCACTGCACGGCTCAGCAGACCCTTGTGTGGAGGGCCTGGCGCCTGCAGTGCCTCACTGGTGAGCTGAAGCACACGTAGCCAGTAGTCATGACACCAGCCTCCTGTCAGCCCTCGAAAAGCGGACCATTCTGCCAAAAATACATAGTGAATGAGGGGTAGTTTCCCATCTGTCTACTTTGAAGTACATTCCAAGGAAAATTGTTACATGGTGCAGTTTATTTGCCCCCACTTTGTTTTATCCAGAGAGACAGGTGAGAGATGTGATACCTAATCTTAAGGTTACTTGATCTCTAGGTAACTGATCTGACTCTAAAGTGGGAAGAGAGCAGTTTTGTTCTCTAGGTTTTGATATTTTTATATTACTACTAATGATGGAGAAGATACTAACTTATCTGGGTGTGTGTTCTTTTTTCTTAGGATGATAATGATGTTTATATACTGACCAAAGTGTCAGATATTTTACACTCGATATTCAGTAGCTACAAGGAAAAGGTGTTACCGTGGTTTGAACAGCTGCTTCCTTTAATTGTCAATCTAATTGTAAGTAGTTACCTCTGAGTTATTTTGGATATTTGACCTGGAGTTCTTCTGTTGCAACATATAAAATGTTGTACTTAAGATTAAAATGGGCCTCAGAAATAACAGTCTTCATTGTATGATTGATTGATTGATTGATTTGATTGCAACCAGGAATCAAACTCAGGACCTCAGACTTGCCAGGCAGGCGCTAAGCTGTACCCCGTCCCTCCACTGTACGATTTTAATTATTCTCACATTGCTCTGTTGCCCTGTGTGTTTTCTCGTTACATTCTTGACCGCTAATTAGGTTTCCATGGACCAATTACAGTGCTTTCTAGAGACAGATGATTTTTCACTGCTGCAGATCATGCCATATTCAATGAAAGTGTGGAAACAGAATGATTACATTTTATTCAGTGAACCATAGCAATTCATTTATGAACTTTCTATTAGTATATTTGGGTATGGATATCAGCCTTATGTATTTTACTTGTTTTTACTTTTGAAGATACTTTATAGATTTGCTTTAGGATAGTTTAGGTTCTAAATCAAATTGAATGGAAAGTACAGATTTTTCCATGTGCCTCTGCCTGCCATCCATACTCCTCACCAGAACAATGCTTTTATTACAGTTGTGGAGCCTACATTGACACATCGTATAATTGCTTTATATTTTTCAAATGCAAATAAACAGCTATCACTGACTATTGGGCAGGGGTTAAAAAGAGTCAGGCTGGCATACCTAGCCTTTTGAATCAGTGCTATAAAGTCAGGGTCTTCTGGCTTTTAGCTGTTACCTTTTCTAATGGGGCTTTACCGTCGTCTTGTATTTCTGCTGTGTCGCCCTGGCTGGCATCAGACACCTGGGCTCAAGCATCCTGCCTTGGCCTCTGAGCTAGGTGGGACCGTTGGCTCACAGTCCGGTGCCTGGCTGCGTATCTTCTCTTGTACTCGTCAGTACATGTTATGCCAGTGTATGTGGTATGTGGTAGTGTCCAGCTGTGGAGTTCTGTAACAAAACACATAAGTTCTGATGAACTTCATTAAGTCTGTATGTCGGTTTATAATATTGTTAGAAGTGGTTGCTGCTATGTTTCCTGTTGTTGAGTGTGTAGTGAGGATTCGTCAAAGTTAGGTCTTTACATTCTCTATATGTACCAGAACTTGCGGCTTACAATAGAATCTTTTGTTTTCTAGTGTCCACATAGACCATGGCCGGACAGACAGTGGGGGCTGTGCATCTTTGATGATGTCGTAGAGCACTGTAGTCCAGCCTCATTTAAGTATGCAGAATACTTCCTAAGGCCCATGCTCCAGTATGTATGTGATAGCAGCCCAGAGGTCAGGCAAGCGGCAGCGTACGGCCTGGGCGTCATGGCGCAGTACGGAGGAGACAGCTACCGCCCTTTCTGCACAGGTGCGTTGGCTTACTGCAGGGCGCATGTGATGGCCGGTGTCCTCTGTCCCAGCCACAGTCTCTTCAGCACGCCCCGCCACATCGTCCACCTGCTTTTACTGTATTTTTGTTCCTCCTCTAGGCACCTAGGAATTTCTCACGTTTATTCTCATAGAAATGGAAGTGAGATGTGAATAGACGCAGCCTCCCCCACCCTGACTTCACGGGCACGTTTCACTGGGGGCCTAAACCTCAGCCTCAGTGTGGGGCTTTTAAAAAATCAGCCAGGCATGGGGTACCTGTGTATAGTCTCAACATTCTGGGTCCAGGAATAGGAAGATCTCAAGGTCAAACCCTGAGCAGTTTAGCAAGACCTTCTCTCGAGAAGAAAAGTTAAAAGGACTGGGGGTGTAGCCCACTGCAAGGCCTTAGGTGGGACCACAGGCAGCTTTTAAAGCTGCAGTGCCCTTGGGAGGTAGCAACGTCACCCTAGAGCTGGCTACTCTCTGGATCTCTGAGAGCACTTGTGCTCCTGGCATGCTGGGCAGGTGTCCTCTTTGTGACCACTTTGTGATGATAAAGCTAGAAACACAAAATTTTCCTTACACTTTTAACCGTAATCAACCAAAGGTGAAAATGTGTATGTTCCCAAAAAAATGTATAATCCTTTACAGGAAAATAGGTTTGACTGACTTTCCTTTTTAAATGTTTGTTTTAGAAGCTCTTCCACTGCTTGTTAGAGTTATTCAGTCTGGAGATTCTAAGACCAAAGAGAATGTCAATGCTACTGAGAACTGCATCTCAGCAGTAGGGAAAATCATGAAGTTCAAGCCTGACTGTGTGAACGTGGAGGAGATCCTGCCGCACTGGCTGTCATGGCTCCCTCTGCATGAAGACAAAGAGGAAGCGGTGCAGACTTTCAGTTACCTCTGCGACCTGATCGAGAGGTGAGAAGGCAGCCTGACCGTATTTCATGCCCCTTCGGCACAAGCAGTGCTTCTTTGTTTTACCCCCTTAAGTTCAGTTTTTTAAGGCTGAGCCCCGCCGTGTTTGGGCAGCACCCTCAGTTGCATAGGTTTGTAATAATACTGCCTTTATAGTCACGGAAAGAAACCATTTTATGGCTCCGATTTTGCCTTTATAATAACTAATTTTGAGTAGTTCTTTATAGAATTACATGTTTTTTTGAGATAGGGTCTCACTTTGCAGTTAAAATTGGCTTTGAGTTCATTGTGTAGCCTAGACTGGCTTGGAATTCTCAGTGATTCTCCTGCCTCAGCCTCCTGATTACAGGCAAGCCCCACCACGCCCAGTTCTTTATGGAATTAAACTCAACATGAGGCACTTGAGAAAATAATGTTGCTGCAGTGTTTCCTTGCTCACTGCTTGGGAACTGCAGCACATAAAGGCCATAGATGCTTTTGAATTAAAGCCACGTTCTTCGGGTCTGTTTTTCTCACTCCATATTCCCTGAAATATTAGTTCACTCCTGGCTTTGTCCCTCACTGTTTTTAGCTCATGAATTAATCCAGGGGCTCCACCCCCTGGGGTTTAGCAGACCCAGTGAGGAATGTGGCGGCCGGCAACAGGCTGTACCACACCACCCTGGCTACTGTGTCCGCAGTGAGCGCTTGTGGGACAGGCTGCGGGCCGCCTCCTGGGAAGGGATGGCCCTGGAGTTCTGTCCATGACAAGGGCTAGAATTCTACCTCGCATCAGGATTAGACCTTTTTTGTTAAATCTGCTTGGAGTTTATTTCCTGGTTTAATCTTGACATGCCCATAGAATCTTTTTGAACTCCAGGCTTTTTCTAGAAACTGCCCAGGCATGGTGGTGCATGCCCACTAATTCCAGCATTGGGGAGGTCAAGGCAGGAGGATCACCATGAGTTTGAGGCCAGCCTGGGCTACATAGTGACCTCAAGGGCAGGCTGAACTACAGAGTAGGACCCTGTCTCAAAAAAAAAAAAAGGAAAGAAACTGTTTAACCATTTATGCCAAAGATAGCAAATTTTTAAATTTTTGCATGAAATTCATATCTTACCTAGAAAACTTCAAGGAACAAGAATCTGAAGAGAAATTTTATTATGTTCTCTTGTTAGGAGAATTCCAAAAATGGAACACTAATCATAGGATTAATTTTTTTTTCTTTTTATATCTCTTTTGGTTTGTTTTTTTTGTTTTTTTGTTTTCCTCACTGTACAGTTCAGGCTGGCCTTGAACTCACTTTGTAGCTCAGGATGGCCTTGAACTCTCAGCAGTCCTCCTGCCTCAGCCTCTGGAGTACTGAGATCACAAGCATGCACCACCATGCCTGGCTCTCTTGTTTTTTAAAGCATGACAAATTATTTATAAAACAGTGCATTCTGTTGGGTATTTTTGTGGGGGAGAGGGGTGCTTTTTGAGACAAGGTCTCACTTATGTAGCCCAGACTGGCCTTAGAGGCAATAGTGGTCCTCCTGCATCAATCTCCTGAGTCCTAGGATTGTAGGTGTGCAATGCCACACATGGCTACATTTTTGTTTAGCCCTTGAAATAATCCTGAAGGATTATTTTTCCTGAGTTACAGAGAAAGAAATTGAAGAGCTAATGTTTGTGAAATTAGTGAGTTGTCTTCCTATTGAATTTATTTTTGTTTTGTTTTGTTTTTTGTCTCTTTGAGACAGGATATCGCTTTGCAGTTCAAGCTGACCTTGAGCTCGCTTTGTAGCCCAGGCTGGCTTTGAACTCAGAATGATCCTCCTGCCTCCGCCTCCCGAGTGCTGAGATTACAGGCGTGCGCCACCCTGCCCAGCCCTCCAGAGGAAGTTTTTTTGTTTTGTTTTTCCTATTGAATTTAAAAGGCAGTTGATTTTGGAGAATATATCATCGCTTTATATGGAAGGATATGATACGAGCACTTGAGGGATTGCTCCTTAGAAATTTCATCTAAAAAGGCTTTTTTTCTTTTGTCAGTAATCACCCAATTGTTCTTGGCCCAAACAATACCAATCTGCCCAAAATATTCAGCATAATTGCAGACGGAGAAATGCATGAGGCCATTAAACATGAAGATCCATGTGCCAAACGTTTGGCTAATGTAGTTCGCCAAGTACAGGTAAGCTGATTTGGTTGAATTAGGAAAAAGGAAATAAAAATTTACTTGTCTAGCCCCCCTCTGTTCTATATTTTAAAAACTAATGAGCTAAGGAAATTTCATTTTTATATGCTTGTCTCCAGACATCAAGTGGATTGTATTTAATGTAATCTGTTCATACATTTTCCTTAATTATTGGCTCTAAAAGCTTCACCTTAAATTTCAGACGTTTAAGCCTTTCAAGTTGGTGATTAGCATAGATAGTTAGATACAACTTAATGTTACCAAACCCAAAATTTAAAAGATCTTTACATACTGAACTTGTGTGGTATATAGGTTATTGAAAGGTACCATTTACTATGATAGCTTTATCCAGGAAAAATGAAGAAAATTTTCTGTAAATGAAAAAAACTTTGAAGACATTGACAGATGTCTTACTTTTACAGTAGTATTCAAGCCAAAGTACCTAGCGAGGTGTTGTGGCATTATTATAGTCTGTGTACTAGTTACTGAAATCCTTCCAGGCGATCACCCTGTCCAAATCTCTGACTTTCTTTTCCCTAGACTTCTGGAGGATTGTGGACTGAATGCATATCACAGCTCAGTCCCGAGCAGCAGGCGGCCATACAGGAGCTCCTGAACTCTGCGTGAAGGGCCTTAATATCACCCACCAGAAAACTAACTCCAAATAAACGTTTACCCTTTTGTTTAGGTTTCTTTGTTTTGTTTTTGAGCAAGAGAGCAGTAGTGTTGTGTGTAGGCCATTCATCGGGAGAGTCACCAGCAGGAAGAGCAGCCCCGTGCGCAGAGTGGAGTTGCAGTGGGTTTCTTTCACACCACTTGCGGAGTTCCCTGTAAGCCCTGAAGTGGCGCTGAAGAGTATTTTTTATTGGGATTTCACACTCCTGTGAAGGGAAAATGAATTTTTCTCATCAGATGTAAGGAAAATGAGGCTAGACAGCCTTACCACCTCTCGGTGTAGGTGTGTGTCCAAACAGGCCACCGTTCACCCAGCGCTCCTTCTGCTCGAGTGTGAGTCTCTTCACGGGGTAGGCAGACACCTTCTGCCTGGCAAACCAGTAGATGCAGAAATGGAAAAACAAACCTGAAGCCAGACAGCGAGCATGAGGCTGTCACCTCTGCCGTCACTTGGGCTCCTTTCCCCAGAAGGCGCACGCGGGGGCTCCGCAGGCCTCCCAGCCTCCGGCCCTGAGCGTGAGGGTCGCTGGCATGTCTGGCAGTGGTCCCGTTCACGCCTCAATAAACAACATGAAACAAAGAAGCTCGTGTGAAAGCGCAGTGCTGTCTGCCTGTGATTCATTTGATGTTCCCTCTGAGGACGAGCTCGTATTTTTTTTAAAGTAATGGCTGTGGCTCCAAGTGTTTTCTTCACCTGCTTTCATTGTGCAGTTCAACCTAAAAGCAGCTCGTTTTTACCGTCGTTCCGTTAATTTAAGCTAAGTTACGACGCATCTGTTCCAGTCACAATCAGTATGCTTCTGCAGGTTTACAGATTTCACCAGTAGTTGTTTGGGGTTTTGTTTTGTTTTGTTTTGTTTTGTTTTGAACTAGGATCGTTCTGGGTAGAGCAAAAAGATTAGGCTTACTGTTCCCATGGCAAGCTGTAATTGCTTAAAGCCACACACAACCTTTGAGCTTTTCATTTTGCAGTAAGAATTATGGCTGAAATTATTTACTGAAAATTTCAGTAAAGTGTGTGAATGTTCTTTATGTATTAACCTCATAGCAGTAAATGACTTGCTGTTGTTTCTTTAAATAATTTTTCTAAGGGATCTTAATAGATTTCTGTTGAAAACTTCAGTGTTAACATTTTTATAGTTTGTACTAAATTTAACCGTGATATAAAAATGAATTTTATGCATAGACCAGAATTTAAAATTAAAGGTTTTTTTCTTTAAATGATTTGCATTACTTTATTAAACCAAATCTGAAATGGAATAAAAAGTAGGCTGAATTGTATTCAGGTGGTTCACTTGTGAGCGAACACCCTCCTGAGCCGTTTCCGTCTGCGGCGCACAGGGCCCGTGCGGCGGCTCCACCAGCAGTGAGGCCCTCTGCTTGTAGGGGGCCCGCAGGAGCCCTGTGAGGGCTGTGGCAGTGTCTGGAGCTGCTTCATGCCCAGTTTTCCCGTGGGCGGAAAAATGGAAACTGGAGTGAAAACGTGTGCGGACAACCCGTCTGCTTCTGCTTGTGGGTGGAAAGCCGGTTCAGGTCTGATGCATCTCACCTGGACCAGTGCGGGTCTTGTCAGGTATCCTGCACTCGCAGCAAAGAAGCGGGAAAGTGCAGCACACGTTACCGGTGCCGGTGGTGGAGCAGTCGGGACATGCATGGGTCTTACATAGGGTCTAGTGGGTACAGAGCGCGGGGCCAGCACTCGGGAGCCAGAACCTCCCTCCTTCCAGCTGAGTGCCAGCAGGGCAGCGGAGGGCAGGAGGAAGTGACGGAGGGCGCTGTGCCGAGTGCAGCCTGGCTCCGTCCTCTGTAAGGGGAGTAGAAAGCATAAGTATGTTTGGAATTGAGTTAGGAAGGGAGCTTGGCATTAAGGGCTGCTGGCACGATGTGCTCCTGAAATCCAGGCTTCAGGACTTCCTGTACTTGATGTTCCGTGAACAATTCTTTGTAATTGCCCGGAGAAGCATTTGTAATACCTTGTTCTGTCTACACAAGGTGAAAATTCATAGGGTTTCTTCCCCCCTTGGCTTTTGTACCACAGTTAGTGGCCTCATGTCAGCAAGTAATGGTATATGTGTGAATCCCAGCTATTTCTGGAAGGAAATAAATGTGTGTGGCTCTTACATTTTCTGACAGTTTCTTTTACAAGTTAACATGCACAAGTTATTAGAACCCTCTAGCATAGCTGAATCTGGAATTCTTTTGAGAGCTATAAATTTAAAGCAAAATTATCTAAAAGGTACAGACATACATGGGGTCTCTTAATACTTAAGAGGGTTGTGTGTGTTTACAGTCTGGTAATTATTTTGTGATCTGATTATCTGGAATGATCTGTTTGGGGATAGCAAGGCAATCCCAAAGGCCAAGGCACTGACCAAATGTTTTACTTAATTAGCCATGCTTTGTTCAGGTCTGTTTTGTTACATCAAATAATTTTCTGTCTCTTGTGTCATAGAATGTTTCTTATCCCTCTTTGCTACAAGGGAATAATGGCCAAATGGCCTTGCTTAATTTTCCTAAGCAGCTTCTTAGCCCTACAAGTGCAGTCACTATGTATTTTAGAAGAAGAAAGTTAGTAATCTGCACATCAACTTGAGAGGAGGCTGGAATCTTACTTGCAGCACTTGGAACTTCCCTGTTGGCAGGTTAAGCCTGAAGCTGCCCTGAGCCCTTCCGCCGTGTGCACTGAGTACTTGGCCTCGTTATGCGCTTGCTGTATGCAGTAATGAATACGCAAACACCAGCACTTTGCAGAAGAGTCAGTTAAATTATTTGCTTCTTAAAAATGAATCTAAAAGTGGTACAAGGAGATTTTTATATAAACACTACAAAAATTATTTTTCACAATTCCAGTTAGGGCAACAGAATGTAATGTCTTCATGAATGTGTTCCATTGTGACACAAGATCTTTGTGTGTTTTCTTTTGATTGAGCTTGCATTCCTGTCCTGTTTACTAGCTTCTTGTAATAGTAATCAAGAATAGTGCCGTTTGTCCAGGCATGGTGGCATGCCCATAATCCCAGCATTTGGGAGACTGAGGCAGGAGAATCACCATGAGTTTGAGGCCAGCCTGGGCTACATAGCAAGACCCTGTCTCAAAAAAAATACGAATCACTTGCTGTGGGTTCGACTTTAGTTCCTCAGAGACGATGGGTAAGAAGCAATGAATCGCAGCCTCACAGCTAGGCTTTGTAGACTAGTCTGTCCTTTTGTAGCATGAGAGTAGCTGTGGACAGTAATAAACATTTAGGAAAGTCCGTCCCAGTAAATCTGGGCTAGATGTAATTAGCTGACTTGTGATTAAAAGGCTACAAAAGTCCCAAGACTGTCAGGCAGTCAGATCACTTCCCTTTCCGCAGGCCCCAGTAGCCTCTGTATGTTCACTGGGCGTGGTCATGTGTGCGCACTTAACATGGGGTTGAAATGAGTAGAGGAAAAGCCAGGTACATCCAGTGGGGACGATCATTATCTTAAGTTCTGTCGGGGACAAGTACTCTGGTCAGTCTCTGTATTGAGGTGTGGGAAATAAATACTGAGTTTTGCCGAGTCAGGGAACGTGGTACCTAAGTGTGTCTGGCTTATGTGGCTACACTTCTAACCTGGTACTGTGAGATACAGGTGTTCGGAAATGCCTCCTTCTCCTCTGACATGACCTATGAGTACCAGTTCCTTCTTCCCCTAAAAACAGCAGTTTGTTCCTATCTAGAGAAGACACTGATTTGGGCTAACGTACACCGCACCCACGTCAGCAGGACCTCTGCCCCGTGCACATCTGCGGCACCTGTGCAGAGCAAGGTCACTACAGAGTAGAGCGGGAATGACCTGTCACCCGGTGAACTCTGCGTGAGGGAGCAGCTGCACCGCGGCTGTTGGAGGGCTTGCACTGCAGGTAAGGCACTAGCACTGTGTATTTGCTATTAGCTGTGCACATGCTGAAGAGGTGGAAGTGAATTGGAAAAGTAATTTCACTGAAAGTGACACTAAACTGTAGACCAAAGCCATCAGGCTTGCGTGGTACCGTGCTGAGTGAAGCACGTGACCTGCTGGTGGGGACATGGGATTTCCTGATCCTGGCAAGGTAAGAGTGCACGGAGTAGTTACCTGGATCAGGGAAGTGTAGCATTCATTCATTTAGTGCTGCAAGCAAGGTGCATCTAAGCGGGGTGTGGTGCTGGCCATCTGTAACCCCAGCACTTGGGAAACCGAGGCAGCAGGATCCCAAGTAAGACCCTCCATGAAAAGGACTGAGATGTAGCTCAGCGGTGAGGGCCTCAGTTTAGACAGACTGCCAAAAGAAAACCATCCTGGTCATTTTGAGAAGTGCCCCCTGAGTGGAGGCGCTGTGTGGCCTGTCCCTTGTGGGGTTAGCAACTGTGGCACTTGGACTGCACTGTGATGCAGACAGCCAGGAAGGTGTGGCCTTTCCAAACCTCTCACCCAACCGTTAGGTCCATCCTGGGGAGGACTACAACTAGATAGACCCCTACTGATAGAGGGTGATGATAAAAGAATGGCGCCTGCTGGGAAACCGTTAGGTCGGTGTGAGCCCCTCGATACAGTCACTGTCTCAATCCCGCCAAACCTAGAAATCTAGCGGGGCGGGTGGTCTTTTGGCCCATCCTTCCATTAGCTGTGACCCGTAACCCCTAGCAGTGGACTCACCTGGAGCAGCATTGAGGCCAGCGTTGTTTCCATAACTGACTGCTGAGCACCACCCAGGCAGGGGTCATTTCAACGAGTTGGTTCTTGTATTGAATCAATTTGATAAAATTACTTTTCTATTTTCTGCTATAAAAATTAATGAAAATAGGCGATTTTGGTCACCCTGTACTAAAGAATTGGACTGGTAAGATCCAGTGGTATGATCATAGTTTTTCTCAAAGCCTGCTGTAACTGGCATCAGTTGACATCTTTTATATGGTTTTAATAAGATCCCTTTGACCAGGAAATGGCAAAAGTTAAAGTATTTAAGTGGAATTAGCAACTTTAATGCATTTTCTAACCTAAAAGTCTAGTTTGTAGGCCTGGAGTGGTCTAATACCAGCACTCAGGAGGCTGAGGCAGGGGGGTTGCTGCAAGTTTGAGGCCAGCCTGAACTGCATAGCAGAACCCTGTCTGGGGGAAAGGAAAAAAAAAAAAAAAAAAAAAAAAAAAAAATATATATATATATATATATATATATATATATATAGTTTTATTATTAATCAGGGAACTCTTTTTTAAGAAAAATAACAGCCCAGCAATAGTTTGAGTGCTCCTGAATTGCTTCTCCTAAGAGAAGACTACTGCTATACTTAAGGCAGAAGCCATAGCTCTCACCTTATATAACAACAGGTACAAACCCTCAAAAGACCTGGGAGCCAGCCCTGGGGAAGTGAGGGACCCATGCCGTCCCTTAGGGGTGCTGCTCCCCTGAAGTCAGTCTCCCCTCACTTTCCTTCCATGACTTCCTTAGCTCAGGGCAGTGGTAAACACAAAGCAGACACATGACAAAGGGATGCAGACCTGTCGAGATGACACGTGGGACCTGCCTGTGTCCGCACACCCAGCTCCAGCTTCCCGGAGCCCTTCCCTCCCAGTTACCCAGAAGCCCGGACTTCCCTTTCCCTTTCTGCTGTTGCCAAACCTGCCTGGATCTGCAGGCAGGGGGCTTCCCAAGAGCCTTTGCTGCTGTGCTGGACCTCAGGAGCTCTGCCTGGGGCTCCAAAGGCTCCCTCCTATGTGAGTGGTGAAGAAGACGGGGGATAAGGGATTAGAAGGCCAGGTGTGGTGGCGCACGCCTGTAAGCCCAGTATTTGGGGGGCTGAGGGGATCACCAAGTGAGTTCAACGCTGGCGTAGTGGAACCCTGTCAGAAAAAGACAAAAATGTTTTTGTTTTGAAAAAAAGAATGGAGTGGAAGATGGTAATTCAGAGCCTGGCTGGGCACCGGCAGTGACTTTTGACAGTTACACCCAGACCCTGAAGACCAGCCCCCCATCATTCAAACATCCCCAAAACAGCACAGTTGCAGAGCCTGGGAGAAATCTGGGCCACTTGCTTTTGAACTCATCAGAAACTTTTGGGGGAAGCACTAACCATTTATGAAAAGACCCGTGACGTTCCCTTGAATTGGAGGGCGGGGTAAGTGGAGAGGGGAATGTGTTCTTCAGTTTTCATAGACAACAAGAGCACCGCTATTGTGAGACTGCAGGAGTTCTAGCCTTGGCCTTTGTTTCACACAGTGGGCCACCTGTACCTGGTTCGAGATTCAAGATTTAGCAAACATTCTGAAAATCTTCCCACTTCTGTACTCAGCCACCCCCTCTGAAAGGAAAATTCACAAATGTGATCCCAGCAGGGCCTTTTTGTTTGCTGTAATTCGCAACCTCCTTCTGGAAGGCAGTAGTGGCTTTGGTGAAACGCATGCATTCTTCTGAGTAGGAGCCAGGTTGCCAACTATTCTGAAAAGCTACTCGCCCACTTAGTGTACCCAGGCTGGGTGTGTTACCAGATGGTATAGGTTATTCTTTGGAATCAATGATTAATAAAAATGTTTTTGACTCTAAAATGTCTCCAGTATAAAGAAATCTTTCTGTCTGAGGTACGCTTGCACCAAATTTGTAACATCCCAACAGAACTAAGTTTGAAAACAAGTTTTTGAAGTTCTATTCTCTCCAGAAGGAAAAGTTACTGCTGTAGTCCGGGTGTACAAGGGCATGTATTTAATATGGGATGCATAATTTATAAGATTATAATACCCAGAATCATGCAGAAAAGTGCAGGAGATCTTTCCCCACACGAGAGACCCAAAGAATCCAGCTGAGGCCTGGATCTCACAGCAGTGTCCTGTGTGAGTGCAGCTGGAGGCCTAGAGCCCACGACAATGTCTCATGCAAGTCTGTGTCAAGGATCTGCACTGGGAAGACCCAAAGGTCCGTGGTGGAAGCTAGAAAGTCTGTGCCAGCGGGCTGAGGGATCTGTGTCAGCAGGCTGAGGGGTCTGCACTGGAGCCAGGGAGCAACACTCAAGGTAAGGACCAGAGCTCCTCCCAAAGGTACCACGGCCATCCTCGGTAACTGGGAGGACCTGAGCTGCTCTCACGGTGACAGCAACAGAGTTCATATCAAGGAAACCAGTGCAACAAGCTTCTCCAGGAGAGTCGGGCGCACCACCCTCTGCTCCAGGTCTCCTTTTGTGCTGCTCGCAGCAGTCCTCAGGCGGGCCTCCCACACCCAGCACATGCTGATTCAGTTCCGCTGGGGCTTACAAGTCAACCATTAGTTACTCCACCACAGTTACCAATTCTGCATCCAAGAAGGGGACTTTTTTGCAATAAAAGTTACATCATTGGCTAGGGTTTAATGTCACTATTTAACTCTGTGAAAGATGAGGACTAAATACATTCTGCCTTTTCCAACGGTTGGCAGCATAAATTGGTTGTCATCAAACTGTTACAAATAGCATCACCATAGATTTAGAACCTTAAACTAGTCACATTAGGCTAAATAGTTTATTACTGAATCAGCATGACAAGTTTCATTCTCATTAAGAAGCATATTTTAAGTAGTCATTTTTATAAGTTAAATATAATTACTGTTTATTTTCTGAAATTTAAAAACATTAAATTTTTTGTTCTTTTTTTTCACATTTATTTTGTGGTTGCTTTGAACTTATAAAGGTTCTTGCTATACAGTTCAGGCTGGCAAATACAAAGTTTTCATTTGTGGTAATGGTTTAAATTTTTTTTTTTTTTTGGTCTTGAGACAGGGTCTCATTATGCAGTTCAGCCTAGCCTTAAGCTCACTTTGTAGCCCAGCCTGGTCTGGAACTCACAATGATCCTCCTGCCTCAGCCTCCCAAGTGCTGGGATTACAGGCGTGCGCCCCCACGCCCAGCCTAAAATTTTCTTTTAAAGCACTATTAAAATTCAGTGTCAAGTATTCCACTTTCATCATTTCTGTTCAGCATATTAGAAGTACTAGCCAAAGTGTGTGGGCAAGGAAAAAACTAAAAGTGAGATGTCCAAATTGGGAACAAGGAAATTAAACTGTCCCTCTTTACTGATGATACGATCTTATACAGAAAAAAACCCTGAAGACACCACAAAAGACCTTTTAAAACTAATAAATGAATTCAGTAAAGTTGAAAGACACAAAATCAGCACCCCAGCCTCAGCAGGGTTACTATATACTAGTAGAGAACTAGTTGAAATAGTAACCAAGAACACAGGCCCAGTGTGGTGGCACACACCTGTAATCCCAACACTTGGGAGGCTGAGGCAGAAAGATCACCATGAGTTCCAGGCCAGCCTGAGCTCCGTAGTGGATTCAAGACCAGCCCAAACTGTATAAGAACCTGTCTCAAAAAAGCAATGCTATAAATGCATGAATGAATGAATGAACAGGGTAGGAGGAGACATCATTGAATATTCCTCCTTGTAATGAAAAAAATCAAGAAAAAATTATATTCACAATAGCTACCCCACCCCCCCCAAAAAAAACCCTAAGAATGAGTTTAACGAGGCAAAAGATTTCTACAACAAAAACTATGAAACATTAATTAAAGAAATTAGGCTGTGCATGGTGGCATACACCTGTAATCCCAGCACGGGAAGGCTGAGGCAGGAGGAGGACCATCATGAGTTTGAGGCCAGTGTAGGCTACATGGCATAGTGAGACCCTGTCTCAAAAAAAACCCAAAAATCAAAACACAAAAGGCCACTAGTAGCCAAAGCAATCTTAAACAAAAAGAACAAAACTAGCAGCATCATACTACCTGACTTCAAAGTATACTACAAAGCTACAGTAGCCAAAGTAGTATG
Organism: Dinomys branickii; assembly: GCA_004027595.1. NCBI lineage: Eukaryota > Metazoa > Chordata > Mammalia > Rodentia > Dinomyidae > Dinomys > Dinomys branickii. The sequence goes on along the minus strand of PVLD010003286.1, from coordinate 72,859 downwards.
GTACTGACATAAAAATAGGCACATAGAGAAATGGAAGGACATAAAAGCCTGAAATAAGTATACATAGTCAACTGATTTTCAGCATAGGTGCCAAGGAACCTTAGGGAATGGACAGCCTCTTCAATAAGTGGTGTTGGGAAGATTGACTGTAAGAAGGTTGTAAGAAGCAAGAACCTTTTCGTACAGTGAAGAAAACAGAAGGGACGACCTACAGACTACATCTGCTAAGGGATTAATATCTACAATACATAAGGAATTTGGAGAGCTCAGTAGCAAAAAAAAAAAAAAAAAAAAAAAAAAAGCCCAATTTAAAAATAGCAAAGGAAGCTGGGTGAGGTGGCCCACGCCTGTAATCCCAGCACATGGGAGGCTGAGGCAGGAGTATCACTGCAAGTTCAAGGCCATCCTGGGCTATACAGTGAGTTCAGGACCAGCCTGGGCTTGATAAGGAGCCTTGTCTCAAAAAGACAAAATAAATAAATAAATAATAATAAAAGCAAAGGGCCTGGATAAGGACCAAAAGAAGACACAAATAGCAATTCAGCATCATTAGTCCTCAGGAAGGTGCAAATCAAAGCCACAAAGATACCATCTCACCCCAGTGAAACGGCTATAAAAAGGCAGATGTTACGTGTTGAGGATACGGGCAAAAGAGAACATTTACTGTGAATGGGGGTGTAGACTAGCACAGCAACTATAGAAGACTGGAATTTCCTTTAAAAATGCCTTAAACAAAACTTCCATAGGGCCCAGCTATCCCACAGAAAATGAAACCAGTACCTCAGAGACAGCTATGCTCCAATGTTACTGCAGCACTACTCAAAACGGTCAGGATGTGAAGCCAGCCTAAGTCTCCACCAGCAAACGAAAGGATAAACTGTGGGTGTGCTCACAGAGGAGCACCTTATGCACAGTTTTGAAATTCTCTTTTAGATGGTATTTTTGTTAATTTAAAAATTCGTCTCTTGCCAGGCATGGTGGCACACGCCTATAATCCCAGCACTCAGGAGGCTGAGGCAGGAGGATCATTGCAAGTTTGAGACCAGCCTGGGCTACAAAGTGAGCTCAAGGCCAGCCTGAACTACATAGTGAGACCCTGTCTCAAAAAAAGACAAAAAAAAATTTGTCTCTGGAGAAAAATGTGACAACCTTGAGAGGGCAGTAGAGTAGCATGTCTGCTTTAAAAAGTTATATAGGACAGTAATGTAGAATTTTACCTTTCGAGAGGGAAAAGGCCCGTGTTGATCTATTTCTAAAGAGTGTAGCCATTCTACAGAGAGGCCACAAAGCCGTGGATTCCTCACCCCTCATCAGCCGAGCCGCACACAACACAGCTGCCATCCCCACCTTCATCTTCCCGGCCGGCTTTCTGCGGACAAACAGGCGAGAAATGCAGGTTCTCCCGAGTAATTACAACCCTGAAGGCAAGAAAAAGACAGCAGGTGATTCTGAGATGAGCTCTCCCGGTTTAATGAGCCATTTCTGGTTGTCCGCTGATGGACAGCTCATCTAAACAGCCTAAAATTGATAAGGCTGAGCTACTCTTTATATAAAATTATTGAGACTTTTTAAAATTTTAACTTTTATTAGCACATGTTTGCAGTCCACAGCATGCATGATAGTTGATTCATGTAAATAACATCTCTTAATTCTTTTTCCTTCCTCCTCCCTCCCTCTCTCCCCAGCTCCTCTACCTCTCGGTTCCACTCAAATAGGACGGATTTCTTTTAAAACCCTTTCATCTCAGGTAGTACCTGGTATATGCCACCAAATTATTTGACCTTCATCAAGATTTATTACTGCTTGATTGGTATTATTTTTAAGGCAATGTATAGATTCCAAGTTCTACACATTCTCATCCAAATTCTGGCCTGGAGTAACACAGTTCAGAAAAGAAAATGACTCTGAAGAAACCGTGAGCGTTTTATAACCAAAGCAGTAACTAATCAATTTAGGGAAATCATTGAAGATAAATATTAGAAAATGTGAAAAATAATGTATTACACTAAGATACAGCCTAAGCTAGCTCTGTGTACGTAACACATTTCTGAAGAGGAATGCAGTGTGCAGCATACGGTGAGTTCCCCTCACGTTGCTAGACACGTGGCTTAGGCCTACGGAGAAGATCACAGCCTTTGCAGATGATAAGAGTATGTGGTTGTGACATAACTGAATTTGTTAAATTACGTCTTTTGTCATTAGTGTCCAATTTGAATGCATTTATTTCTGCTGCACAAAACAAGCAACAAGAACACTCGCTGCACTGCTTTCTGAGCACAGTCAAAACTTGTGTGTGCTCAAACACATGGCAGTTTTCTCTGCAGTCCAAAGGATAATCCCAGGACTCCATGGGCAGCATTTTAATGTCCCTTATCCTGAAAAGTGACAGGTCCTGGATCAGAACTGGGGGCTGGACGCACGCTTCGATGGGAAGCTCTGGGGTTCTGTAGTTAGGTCTCTGACAGGGACAAGCCCAGCCCAGGGCACTTCCCGTGGATGGTCAGCTCCCCTTGCCGCATGGAGCAAGCCCACAGCTCAGGGGAATACCTGGTCAGGGGGCCTCCAGTGTTGGTTCTGCTCAGTGTCTGGTGCACTGATTTCCAAACTGGAGGTGTAGTTGTGTCCAAAGTTACAGTCTGGTTTCTGCTCATCCACTTCCAGAACACGACTACCGGACAGTCCCACCAAAGGAACTGATGTCTGGGCCAGGGTAGAAGGAAAACCACAGACTGGGGACTCCTGAGTGAAACTCACTGGGCCGTATGCAGACAGCAGGGAGCTGTGGCTAAATCTCTTCCTAATTGTTCTGCATTCGGGTTCTGCCCCTGCAGTGCACATCCTGGGCCTGCTGTTGCCTTCCACCCCACCGCCCCAGTTCCACTCTCTGCTCAGACTAAGAGCAAAGTTAGATTGCTGGAACCCAGTTCCATCTGTAATTCGGCCACAAGGCAGCAGCTTGGGAAGTGTGGCCTATACTCTGGTGGCAAACCCATGCACGGCACATGTGCTGCAGCAGTGTGTTTTTATATCATTGAGAGCTCTAAAATATGCACCATCCCTAACCTATACCTTTCCAGGCTCTGCAGTACCAGAAGGTACATTAGAAAGAATAGGAAAATGCTAAGCCAAACGATGCACATTCCTCTTGCGCAAAGTAAAGCGATCCGTGTTGTACAGATAGAGTCCCCAAGGCTGGGGGACTTGCCCTGAAACTGCTTCTCACACTCCAGCACGCTCGGCAATTCCCAAGGGGCTTGTTCAAAGACAGACTATAGCTTGCTAGCTCCGAAGAGGGTTCTGAGATTCTGCATTTCTAACAAATTTCCAGATGATCCCATGCTTCCACTCTCAGGTCTAAGTTGCACAATTAATACCTGGAAAAGTTGGCTTTTAGCTCCCAGGTGTGTCACCTTCAAAGCCCACCTAATCTTGGTGGGGTGCTGCAGTGCAACCACCAGGCCAAGTAGCTATGAGGGCTGAATGAATGAATCCTCAGAAGGCGTTCTAATGGATAAATGGATAAAAAAATTGTGCATCTATATACAATGAAATATTACTCAGCCTTGAAGAAGGAAATTCTAACTCAGGCTACAACAGGGATGGGCTTTGAGGGCATTATACAGTGACACATGGTGAGAAAGTGAGGGATATCAGGACAGATACAGACTCAAAACTGTGGCAAGGGCTCGGAATTTTATTTTGAGTAAGGGGACAGTTATCACAGGGTGTATGCCGAGATCTGACTTCCATGTTGGAAGGGTCACAATAATGAGGAGCTGAGAAAACCAGCGCAGGCATCCCCTGAAGGTGGCTCCTGGGTCTGGTGGTGGTAGACCAGATGGTGGAGACAGCAGCGGAAGTCAGGCTTGGCATCTGTGTTCAAGGTAGAGTTAAGAAGAATTGTGGATGCATGGATGGAAATATCAAAAGGCAAGCATGTACGGGCTTGGGGTGCTTCGCTGAATGTATGGAGAGAAGGTGTCCTTGGGTGAAGCAAGTTGTTATCACTGAGAACCGGGGTGCTTCATATAAGTATGTGCTCACTGAAGTCTGCCAAGCAACATGCTTTGCTTTGGTAACAGAAACAGCATAGAGAACAGATAGGACCAATGCTGGCCTTCCTTCAGAGGCCTTTAGGGGGCTCAAGGGAGAGCTTTAGGAGGGACCCTCCAGGAGGGGACAAATGGTCCCACACAGGAGCATGTCCTGCTGTGTACGAAGAACCCCCAAGGAGTGTGGAATACCTAAGTGTCAGTAGCTGAGTCCCAGCTCAGTGTTGGGGTCACAGGTGCTACTGAGGCTGCAGCCCTCAAAGGCAACTGGGGACACACACCAACAGGGCCCTGGGGCGACGAGGAAAGGGGAACTGGGGACTCACATGCAGGTCTGGGGCTCTGTAGACTGAATGTTCAGCGCACCCACCGTTTCCTGTTGAGGCTTCCTCTCAAGTATGATGGACCAGGAGGCGGGGCCTTTGGGAGATGTTTAGGTCCTGTGGACAGAGCCCTCGTTGATGGGTTCTATGGCTGTGACCAAGCGAGCAGCATTGTGCAAGAGCCCCCAGGGGACTATCTCAGCCCTTCTGCCATGTGGAGGCAGCAAGGAACAGCCATCCTGGAACCTGGAAGAGACGCTCCACAAACACTGAGGCCCAGCTTCCAGGGCACCGAAGAACCTTCTACTACCCTGCTAAAGATCTTTGTGACAGCTGCCCGGGTCAGGAGGCTGTGGCTGTGGGGAGGCTGCAGGGAGGAGGGCGTCACTAGGGCGCTGCCTGTCAAAGCCAACTCGGAGGTGAGGCTGGAGCTAGACTCGTGGCTGCGTGCTTGACATGCTTGATGTTTCCCTCCAAATGCGTGTGAAAAAGGACCCCGAGGCCAGCCGGGGTTGCCTAGCAACATAGTCAGACCTTATCACAAAAGAAAATGCTGTGTTTTAAAAGGGCTGAGGATTAACTCAGTGGAAAGGCCCTGGGTTCAGTATCACCAAAGATAAATACATAAATAAAAGTAAAAATGAAAAGATTCTGAATTGTTACATCAGCACAAAGAACTGCCTCGTGCCTCTCTTCATGAACCCTAGCCCTGGCTACCAGTAATCTGCTTCCCATCTCTGCAGTTTTGGCATCTCAAGAGCGTCCCTTAAGTGAAACCATATTGTAAAAGGAACCTTTTGAAATTGACTTTTTTTAAAAAAGCAAACATATGTCCTTAAATTGTACCCAGTTTGATGTCTTTTTTTCTTTGAGACAAAGTCTTGCCTCGTAGTCTAGGCAACGATCCTCCTGCCCCAGCCTCCTGAGTGCTGGGATTACAGGCGTGCACCTCCATGCCCGGCTATCTTTTTATTCATTCAGCTTGTTGGGAAGCGTTACATCATGGTGTGGGTATAACAGTGTGTTCACTCACTGAAGGGCATTTGAGTTCTTTCCAATCAGCTGTAATCAGTCAGGCTGCCGTGATAATCTATGTACAGGGTTTTATGTCAAGATTCATCTTTATTTCTCCCAAGACTCTGCCCAAGAATGAGATTGCTGGAGTGAGTGAGTGCGTGTGTAGCTTTGTTTGGAAATATCCAACTGCTTTCCGGAGCAGCTGGGCCATTTTACATCCCCACCAATAAAGGAGTAAAAGGTCCAGTTTCTCTGGGTCCTTGCCAGCATTTGGTGTTTTGGCTTTTTTATTTATTATTTTTGCTGTTCTGGTAAGGGCGTGGTAGCCTCTCATTGTGGTTTTAACGCGCATGCTCCTACCAGCTGACATTGAACACCTTTTCCTGTGTGTGTTTGCCATCCACGTCTTCCGTTTGGTGCGATGTCTCTTCACACCACCGATTTACATTTGGATTGCCGGGATTTGTTTGGTTTGGGGGTTTTTAGCATCAAGTTTTGAGAATTCTTTCCATTGTACAGGTATAAGATCCTTGCCAGATAGATGATTTGCAAGTACTTTTCCTTATTAGTGACTTGTCTCTTCATCCTCTCAACAGGGTATTTTCCAGAACAACACACTCCAGGTTCTGCAGCTAAAAATCACAACTTACTGATGAGTTAATCAAAGAAGATCTAAATAAATAGAGAGGCTTACTGTGCTCGTGAATTAGAAAACTAACAATGTCAGTTTTCCCAAAATTGATCTACAGATCAAGATAGTTCCTATTAAAGTCCCAGCTGGCCCTGAATCAAGGCCAGCAGTTTTCTGTAGCTGTTGGTTTCAAGCAGGAGCCTAAAGTGGTATCTTTGTATGGTCTGTTGGCCATTTCAGAACTTTAGAAATGTAATGGTCAATTCATTAGAAAGTAACAAATAACTAAATAAATTTTACAAGAGAACTTCAAGATGGCGACCGGGTAGGCAACAGAGAGAACCTTCCGGAGGAATGCCACTCAAACAAAGGACAGAAGGGAAAGAGGTGGGTACCCTGAACTCAGGAAGGATCTGAAATGGGAATTGAAGCCCTCGGAAAGACTAAGTGGAACCTCTGCTGGAGGAAAGGATTGGAGATCCGCCATGGCGCAGTCGGAGGGAGAGGAGAAGGAGGAAGTCACCGCTCCAAGCACACCCATGGCCTGTGCCCTCGTTCTGGCATTCACAGCTTCAGCTTCGGAGGCCCACGTCACAGAAGCCTCCCAACTCGGCCAGAGGAGAGCGGAGTTCTGAGAGCTGGTCCAAGGCTGGAGAGAGGAGGGCGCAGCCAGGAAAGGAGGCAATGGCGGTCGGTAGCAGTTGTCGAACCCAGTGTGAGAATGAGAGGTTGCGACAGCCACTAGGGCAGAGTCCCCACCCTGCAGCAACCTTCCTAATCAGCACCTGGAGAGAATCAATGCAACTAGTACACAGCGCACCATGCCCGGCTCTGCGCTTGCCTCGAGGCTGTGGCCCCCTGCCTCTCAGCTGGGTGAGCAGCTACCGGCGGAGAGCAGTGGGGAACCTCGGCGGTGAGCCGTGGCGGCTCCCAGGGATCCAACCGAGGAGCAGACGGGGGCTCCAGCACCGCAACAGGAGGGAGATGCAGATGGAGGTGGATCACGTGGCTCCACGCCTTTCTCACTCCGACATCAGGCAGGAAGCACGAGCTGGGTTGCCGGGACTCAGCTCCCACCCTGAACTCTCTCTGGGAGCACCTTGAGTCTCGGCGGCTTGAGCAAGCACCACCTGTTCCTGGCAACAATGGGACGAATCCACGGTCTTCAGGACTCACCCCAAACTATTAATGTGTGCACCAAGAGGGTCTCCTTACAGCTTGCACATATGAACCATGCATGACCCCGCGGCTGCTCTGCTGTGGGCCCCGCGGCTGCTCCGCTGAGAGCCCCGCGGCTGATCCACTGTGGGCCCCGCGGCTGATCCGCTGTGGGCCCCGCAGCTGCTCCGCAGTGGGCCCCACAGCTGCTCCACAGTGGGCCCTGGCAGCTCCTCCACACTGGGACCTGGCAGTTGTGGGCCCCACAGCTGCTCCGCAGTGGGCCTGGTGGCTGCTCCGCTGAGGGCCCCGCTCCGGGCACCTCATGGAGTGGACCCACCCCCACCCATAGCACGACCAACAGGGTGGAGCCGAGCAGTTCGCTGTGAGCATATGTGCTTTCCCACCTCCAACCATGGCAGTTTGTATACACCCGTGTATGTTATAGTATAGTCTGAGGCAGCTATATCTCTTCCCAAGGCAAGAGTCCAAGGATATAGATAAACCCAGGAGTACAGTTATTATCACAGGGAAGATGAATGATTGAGTGGTAGGGCAACGGAGATGAAGGGGGAGAAAAATTGAATGATCAAATGGGCCATCATCTGTGTAACTGAGTAACAAAGGTGAAGGTAACATTATGTAGGACAGCATCCAGAGCTAATTCCCTTCTATGTTCTCTATAATTCTGTATTTCCTCAATCGTTTTTGTATTAACAGAAGTGAAGATAACTTTATATTATACACTATCCAGTGTAAATTCCTTACTATCTTCTCTATAATTTGGTATTTCCTTTAATGTTTTTGTGTTAAGTAATATGAAGATAACATTATGTAATACAACATCCAGTGGTAATTCCCTACTATATTCTGTATAATTTTGTATTTTCTGTATTGTCTATGGCTTATTCTGGTTCATATCTCTCCATTCTTTTGTCTTTAAAATAAAAAATAAAAAATAAAAAAATAAAGTCCCAGCAAGATTTTTTTTATACATAGAGACAATCTGATTTAAAAATCTATATGGAAAACAAAAGAACTGAAAGAATGATTAAAACAACTGAGAAGAGACAGTGTATTTAATGTTGAGACTTATATAGCTTTACTAATCAAACCAGAGTGAGAACAGAAGAGGAATAGACATAGAGACTACAGAACCCAAAATCAGGTTGATTCAGTAAATCCAATTTTTTTTTTTTTTTTTTGGTGCTGGGAATCAAACTCAGGACTGCAGGCTTGCCAGGCAGGCACTGTACTGCTGGGCTAACTTTCCAGCCCAAGTCCAATCAAGTTTTAGCAACTGTGAAAATCAATTCAATGGGAGAAGGATAGTTTTTGTTTGTTTGTTGTTTTAACAAGTTATGTTAGAAAAATAAATATCTATGGCCAAAAATGAGATCTGACCTAAATTTCATACTGGACACAAAAATTAATTTAACAATAGGTAATTCGTTTAAATGGATTTTAAAATTAATTTTAAATGTGAACAATAGATTTAAAAATAGGTAATGGGTGACTAGAATGCTTTTGGAAGAAAACAGAAAACAGTCATAAAACCTAGGGCTGACAGCAAAAGTATAAAGCATAAAAGAAAAATTAATAGGTTGCTTCTCATCAAAACCTTCATGCTTACTTCCTTCTAAGGGACCAGTCTGTCTCTCCCTCTCTAGGTGGATCAGTGCCACATCTACTTTTATTTTTTCAGTGCTGGAGATTAAACCCAGGGGCTTCACACTAACGTATAGCCCAGCCTTTTAAAAAAATGTTTTTATTTTTGAGACAGGGACTCTCTAAATTGCACAGACTGGGCTCAAACTTGTAATCCTCCTGCCACAGCCTCCCAGAGTTGCTAGGATTACAGCCACCTGCCATTATGTCCAGTTTAAGTGACTCTCACTTTTTGGCTATGGAGACAGAGTATCTGACCCAAGCTGGGCCATCTGAAATGCTTTCCCTCTGCACAGAATCAGTGTGAAATATGAACACGAGATGCACATTTTGAAGAAAAAAAAAATCATTCGGTGATACTCGTAAAGTGGGTTGAGGAAGATTTACTTAGGGCCATCACAATAGGTCAGAACCCAGCAAAGAGATTTGGTAGAGGACGAGAGAGATTGGGCTTCACCTCTAACAGCACGGGCAAGTGGGAATGTAATGCCGGGGAGCGGGGATGGGGTCGGGAATGACTAAGAGAAACCATGGGGCAGCGGTCGGCAGTGTCTGGTTAAACCAACCCTACAGGATTCCTGCTGCAGACAGCCAGGTGGATCAGACATCTGGAGGACAGTGGAGATGGAGATGGGGGGTGATCAGACCTGGGCGGTCCTGCTAAACCTGGATTTCACAACCCAGTGCACAGAAGACCCTAGGAGAAGGTTCAAGATATTAGCTCAAGTTTACTGAAGCAGAGACTGTCTGCCTGAAGCCAGGCCACCCGTCTGATCCCTGAGCTTTGCCCACCCAGGGTCTAGGAAGTGAAGGCCCATTCTCTCTTAGCTTTGTATGCGACATCAGGTGTGCTGTGGAGAAGAAGCCAGCTTGCCAATGTCAGCAATGAGACTGGCCCCTGTGTCCCTTACATGGAGGGGCTAACATTGGCTTGTACCTCCTAAGGGGGGATGTCCCCAGGCAGCAGTCACCCAAAGGCAGGGCACCATTGGAGACACTGAAGACACCAGCAAGTGGTCTGTGTGTGCCATCTGGTTTGGGTGCCTCTCACTCATGGTGGAGGAAATTTTGCTTCCTTGGCAAGAAAAGCCAGCGTGGGGCCAGGACTGACCCTAAGTGCTGTGCTCCTCACCCTCCCGGGACAGCCTCCCTCCCACACAAGTGCCCTGATCTTGTTGGAATAATGTTTCTGACAGATACTTCCCCTTATCTTGAGAACTCTCCCTTCCAGGGGGATCATCCACTGTATCAGGTTTCTACAACTTTCAACTACAGTGAATGCCCTGGGTACTGGGTGTCTTAGTCACTCTTCTTGTCCCTGGACACTGTACCCGATGCTTGCAACTTAAAGGAGGAAAGATTCATGTTAGCCCACAGTGTGTGGAGGCTTTCGTCCACAGTTGGCTGGCTCCAAGGCAGCGTGCCCTGGCAGAGGGGCCTGGGGGAAGGCAGTTGCTTAAGGTACAGCGGATGGGAAGCAGGGTCAAGGGAAAAGCCAGGAAGGCAAGCATTCCCTTCCAGGTGCTTCCAGATCCTGCCCACACTGACCCGCCTCTTCCAATCAGACCCCAACACCTAACAGCAAGTCAGCCGTGATGCCCCATACCTTCCAAAAGTCCCAGCTGTGACCACGAGAGGATTTGGGGAAACATCTAAACCTAAGCCACACCAGTGAGGAATGCTGGGGCTCAGCTGACTGCTGCTGATCATGTACACTGTACTAACAGATATGCTTGCTCGTTTTCATACACTGCTCAAAAGTACTCCAAGATGTCACAGCAAGACATAGGGTTATTACCTAGGACATATGAGGAGCTATGGATTTACTGATTGTGTTACTTCGTATGGCTGGAACCACACAGCGTGTGACCTTTTGTATCTGGCTTCTTTCTTATAGCACTGTGTTTCTGAGGTTCATCCACACCATAACACATATTAGACCTTCACTAGTTTTAGCTTGCCGAGGAATCTCCAGACTGATTTCCATAGTGGTTGTACCAGTCTACATTCCCACCAACCATGGAGAAAGCCTCCTTTCCCCATACTGTCATTTGAGTCCTTGATGAAAGCCGTTCTTTCTGGAGTAAGGTGAAATCTCAGTATTGTTTTGATTTGCAGTTTTCCAATGGCCAAGAATGCTGTGTATTTTTTCATCTATTGGGCATTTGAGCTTCTTTGGGGAAGTGTCTGTTCATTGTGGTTGCCCATTTTTTGGTTGGGTCTTTTATTGAGGGGGACCCGCATGGGGGCGTACTTCTCTAGGTATTGACCCTCTGTCTGAGGACCAGGGGCAACATCTCCCCATCCTCTAGGCCAGCTCTTCACCCTGCAGCTGGTTTCCTACGCCGTGCAGACACTTTAGCTGGGTGTGACCTATGATCCCATTTGTTGATTCTTGGTTGTATTTCTTGCACCACTGGGGTTCTGCTCAGAAAGCCCTACCTACACCTGTGCCTTGCAGTTTTCCCCAGTTTTCTGTCTTCCAGCAGATTAAATGTTTCTGCTTTACTATCTAGGTCTTTGGTCCTTTTGTTTTATTGTAGAACAGGGTGAAAGATATGGGTCTAGATTAATTCTTCTACGTGCGGGTAATCAGTTTTCCCAGCACCGGCTGTTAGTTCGTCTTTCCTCCAGTGTGCGTTTTTGGCTCCTTTGTCGAAGATCAGATGGCTGAAAGTGCCTGTGGTTGTTTCTGCCTCTGCAATCCTGTTCTTTGACCCATGTGTCGGATGCCAAGGCCCAGCACAGTTCTCTGTGCTAGAAATTCTCCTGTGTTCTCTTGCTTAACCTTCCCAATAATCTTGTGATGCCGGTAGCATCACCGTCATGCTCTTAGGGTATTAAGGAGAAATATATATAATATATGTTTCTTCTTCTTTATACTTTATTTTTGGTACTGGGAATTGAACTCATGACCTCAGGCTTGCCAGAAAAGTGCTTATGCTGCTGAGTTATATCTCCGACACATTTTATTATTTGAATTTTTATGTAGTATTATTACAGGCAGCTGAGCCAGATAGAAATGAATACACAGTCAGAGAGGGCCTGGGCCCTGAAGGAAGTCAGCACTAAAAAAATAAAGAGATCAAGTTTGGTCGTGGTGGTGCATGCCTATAATACCAGCACTCAGGAGGCTGAGGCAGGAGGATTGTTGCAAGTTTGAGACCAGCCTGGGCTACAAAGTGAGCTCAAGGCCAGCCTGAACTGCATAGTGAGATCCTGTCTCAAAAAGACCAAAAAATTAAATTAAATTAAATTAAATTAAATTAAATTAAAAAGACATCAAAATTTGGCCGGAGGCAAATTTGAAGAGAGCCAGGCCTCTGGATGGAGACACAACAGCCAGGCGTGCAAGCCTCCCGAGAGATAAACAGCACCCTGAGAGGATGCTGTCTTGAGGCTGTGGCCGCAGGCCCAGATCGGCAGCAGAAGCATAGACGGGCGACCAGAACATCAGGACCCACATTGCCTCCTTCCCAAAAAAGCCTTTCTTCTTTCCTGTACCCTTATGATGTGACGCGTTTCCCTATTGGGTCAATATTTGCTAAGCAGCTATACCTCTAGTCCTACGGGCTGATTGTAGTCTGACCCACATTGTGCCCACATTGTGCCTTTGCTGTACAAATTACCCGACAAAGGGCCCTGGTGGCCACCCCAGTTGGGCCATCCTGGGCGTCCAGGGGCTGTTCTCTCCTAATCCCCAATAAAACCCTCCTAACTGCCTCCTTGGGTTCTCAGTTTTATCCCTTGATGTGTTGTATACTGTGAACTGGGCACATCTGACGTTTAATGGGTTGGGAGGTCTGTTTTTCTCATATCAGTAATTTCTTCATGGTCATATCAAGGCGCGAAGACATCTTCATTTCGGAAAATAAGAGAATGGGAAAAACATGTGTCCCAGCCTGTTCACGGAGTTCCCTGTGGGATGCGGCCTGTGGCCAGGAGCTCGCTCTGAACAGGTGGTCAGGAAGGTTGTCATTTATTCCAGCGCAGGCCGATCCTGCTTGGGAACCTGTCTATTCTGGTCCCAGGTTGTTGCCAGAGGCCTCCGTGCCAGGCTCAGTGTGGGGGCTGAGGACAGCTGTGGACACAGGGTCCACATCTAAGAAAGCCCAGGATTATAATACAGCCTTTGCTCCCCAATCTTCAACTTCCTCTCCCTCACTGCCCCAATCCTGCTGGAAACAAAGCCAGAAATTCAAAAGCCTCCTCCTCCTTCTAGCTGGGGCCCGGTGTGCTGGTATAAGGAGCCACATTATTTGGTCTTATAATTAGAATAATTCCTCTAGAGTTTAGAATCAGGATTTTAGAACTAACCCTCCCTACTGTAGCTGATTCTTCCTTGAAGAGGATTTCAGAGCTGGGTATGGTGGCCCATACCTGTAATCCCAGCATTCTGGGAGGCAGAGGCAGGAGGATACAAGTTTAAACTCAAACTGGGCAGTTTAGTGGCTTGGCTAGACCCTGTCACAAAACGATAGTGACAGTACTAATAAAAAGAAGAAGAAAGGGGCTGGGGAAAGGCTACAGGTTTGTTTGTTTGTTGCTTTTCTTTAAGTTATTTATCTGGGATCATTATTTTATTTTATTTTATTTTATTTATTTCTTTATTTTAGGAGGCTCCAGGTTTAATGCCCAGTAACACTATAAAAAAAATCTCCCCCATAAAAAAGAGCATAGGGAGAAAGTGGTGCTCAAAGGGGTCTGAGAGGCTCCCAAGTTACTGACTCCTGAAGAAAAGAGGCGCTGTGTCCCCCAAGAACAGAGCAGGCTGGCCACGCCGTTCAGAGAAAGAGGACCTGTGTTCCCCAAGATGTCAGGAAGGGGAACCTCGTCGAAGACCGCAGGGAATGGCCCTGCTCTATCTGTTCTCAAGGGCAGGGTGAGCTCCACTAGTAAAAGCAGTGACAATACAGACGATGTCCCTGGAACGAAGAAAAGTGGTAAGTAGAACGCATCCCCAGGGGAGTGGGCTCCTGGCAGGGACCTGAGTTCTCATCACTAGGAAAGGCCCACTTCAGACTGGTGGAGGAACATTCTAGAAAAAAGTTCTTGAGGAGGCTGAACTGGCCACTCATACTCTAAGGCTTTCTTCATTCATAGGAAGACAGTTCTACCTCAGGACTTATGGGCCTGGAAGAGTTTATATTCTCCACATTACATTCTTCATGTCCATTCTTTATCCTGCAGAATACCTTGGCTAATCCTGTCACATGATTCATATGTTCTTACAAATGCAAAGATCATTCTTTTTCCTTAGAAAATTTTACATAGGCTGGGTGTGGTGGTGCTTGCCTGTAATCTCAGCACTTGGGAGGCTGAGGCAGGAGAATCGTTATGAGATCAGCCTGGGATGCAGAGTGAGTTCTTTTAAGGGCAGCCTGAACTACACAGTGAAACACTGTCTAAAAAAGACAAAAGAAAGGAAGAAAAGAAAAGAAAACTACATAGTTTGTGAGAAAGGGCTCCACTTAGAATAGCCTGGAAAATGACAGACTTTATTTTTTTTAATTTGTGAATATAGGACATAATTAAAAAATGAAGCCATCTGCTGAGGAACATTTTGTTTCTAGTCCTGCCCCAACTCTGAAGACAATAGTTTTACAGATAACCAAAGATAAATGAGAACACCAGGCAAGACAGTCAGCTGACCCACACTTTTTTGACCCAGATAGTTTTTAAAACTTATTTTATTGTCTAATTGTTGTAAGACTTGGAGCTTCTGTAAGCATGGCAGGTGATTCTTTTTTTTATTTAATTATATTTAACTTTTCACTATAGAAGTTTCCAAGAGACCTCCAAAACAAGGAGCCAAAGGAACTCCCATATCATGACCACGTCCATTCCATAATCATCACCATTCTGTCATCTTCTTTTATTTATCCACCAGTTTTTTTCTGAAGTTCTCAGAAGCCAATCCCAGAGGTTAAATTTTTGCTTCTAAGACTTCAGTACCTCACAGCATTAAAGAGAAGTCCTCAAGAGGTGTTTCTTGTTTTTTATTTTGTTTCATTTCTGAGGATAAATATTTACCAAAAAGTGGCAAAAAAAATAGCTATTAAAAAGAAAGAAAACAGGCTGAGAATGAAGTTTTGCTGTATATATAGATCAAATCAGTGTTGGACTAAAATTGTGCTGGCAGAACACCTGTTTATTTCATCATCAAATACCTTTCTCAGGAAGTCCTAGGTGCCCAGCAGTGTCTGGGGTCCTGGAGATTGAAGACAGAAAAGTCACTGCCCTTGTGGAGTGGACAGTGTAGAGGACTTGAGTAGCTAGGACAGCCAAAGGCCTCAGCAGCAGCTGAACAGCAAATAACCGCACACGCGACGGACAGGAAAACAGGCCGAGTCACACAGCCTGATGCAGACTTGTTGGGAGGGAAGACACTATCCAAGGCCCCACCACCAATGCTGAGCAGAGCAACCAGGGAGGCTTGGTTCCTAAGGGAAAGGAAACTCCCTTCAGAGCCAGAAATGACGTCATCCAGGAGTCAGCCCCAAATTCCAAAGGGGTTTCACAGACACAACTCAGGAGAATGACAAAAGAGGCTTTCTGGCTTTTCATATACACATGGAAAAGACCACAGCTCTTCCCCTTCTAGGTATCTTCCTGAAAGAGCGAAGGACCTCACATTACAGTGATCCAAGACACACATGTTTATGGCAGCCCAGTTCACAGTGGCTAAATCTTGGAAGCAGCCGATATATCCACCAACAAATGAGTAGATAAAGAAAATGTGGCTTCACACACACTGGAACACTACTCTGCCTTAAAGAAGGATAAACTTGAGTGATTTGTCAGAAAATGGGTGCACCTTGAGGCAATAATGTTAAATGCAATAAATCAGACACCAAAGGTTAAACATTACATGGTTTCCCTCATATTAGAAATCCACAATATAAACAAAGAGCAAAAAAAAAAAAGAGAACAGGAAGTGGGGAGATAGGTCTTTCTCAAATGCGAAGGGGTCAAGAAAGGGACAGAGGGCAGAAAGCAATGCAGAGGTGTGATGGACACGTGCAGACCCCACACAAGGAGTGTAAACATTATGTTCTGCAAACGGGAGCAATGAAGAAAAGACAAAGAGAAAGAAAAGGACCGTGCCGTGCATACGCAAGAACGTACCGCAGCATGTGCCACTCGGGCTTTTGGGGAGCAGGACGCATTGGACGAACAAACCTGCCGCCCTGTGCTCCTTGCTTGTGTCTATATTAAGTGACAGGTTTCCCACCCGAGACTTGCTCCATCCTCATGGCAAAGGTCCAGCACTGAGCTATAATGGTGCCTAGCTTCTTCCTCCCAGAAACCCCTGTAGTTTCTTCTTCCCAGATGCCTTTGCCAAAGCCCATGCACACCCACAGTGACCCAGTCCCCCTTCAGCACATTATGCTGAGCAGCCTATGTCAGCTACCCTGTGCCCCACCCCCACCCCCCGGAGTGCATATAAGCTCCAACCCTGTCCTTTGTCTGCACAGAGCCAGCACAGCTGTTCTGGAGCTGACTCCCTCCGTGCCCACATTAAACTTTTATCTCTTGCTGTTTATGTCTCTCTCCTCCTCTGCATCGTGTTAGATTGAGTACCTAATTTTACTCCATTAATACCTTCCCTTCCCTTGCTTTTCACATCAAGGGATACGTCCTTTGACTCTGGACTGCCGGCCTTCGTGACTTTGATATTTATGTCCCCAATCCATTTTGAGATACTGTATACACAGGTATGAGGTTTAGATTGAGGTTCCTTTTCCAGGTTTATTTTTCAGTGTTTATCTAGCTATTCCTGCATGCTTGCTTTCCACAAGAGCCCTAAGCATTCCACTCTATGAAACAGCTTGTCAGTACTCATAGTGGCTGGAGTTTCATTGAATTTATCAACTAACTTAGGGAGAAAGGACATTTTAAAAATGTTGAGTCATCTTATCCAAGGAGGATGGATGTCTTTCTTTTTGTTCAAGTTCATTTTTGTGTCAATTTTCATCTATGAGGGATGATCAAAACATACAATGACGATTTACATTTTTAAAAAAATTATGCCAGGCATGGTCGCACACACCTGTAAGCCTAGCACTTGGGAGGCTGAGGCAGGAGGATTACTGTGAGTTTGAGACCACCTTGTGCTTAAAAGTGAGCTCAAGGCCAGCCTGAGCTGCATCGCAAAGCCCTATCTCAAAAAAAGGCAAAAGAAAATTTATTACAGTAACACATTTTCATTACTCTACCTCAAAATGTTCCCTCTTATGGTTGATACATTGTGTCGACTTGGGCAGTTGGTTAACCGTGTGACTCAGAAGGGAGCCAGGGTGCTTACTTTGAATACATTCTGAGCTGTGGGCATGGAGATTATGCGAGTGCTAGAGGCCCCTGGGTCCGGGTAGCCTGTTCACAATGTGAGGGAAGGAAAGAGGCTGCTTGCCCCTATTCCTCCTTTTTGCTGTGGTTGTTTTTGCTGTGCTCTCAGCAATGAGAGAAAAGTAACCAAGACAGAATTTGTACAGTAACAGCAACAACCTCACTCTGCTGGTACCAAATTCTGTCTTGGTTACTTTTCTCTCCTTGCTGAGACAAAATACCCAACACCCAAAATGAAGGAAAGAACAGTTTAGCTCACAGTTTGAAGAGGTCTCAGTCCACACTTGGCTGGTTCTGAGGCAGAGTGGCACATGACAGAGGGCAAATGTTCATGGCAGCAGAGCACAGCAAAAACCAGCAAAAGAAAGGAACGGCAGCAAGCAGCCTCTTTCCTTCCGTTACACTATAAACTGCCTGGCCCACCCACGGGGCATTGCTTGCAGGACCTCCATGCCCTCCTCTTCCACAGGCTCAGGATGTGTACAAAGTAAGCACCCTGGCTTCCTGCTGAATCACTCAGCCAAACCTCTAGACTCCCCAAGTTGACACAATGTATCAACCGTAGCATTCCCCCTTGCTTCAAACACATGTACCCCTTTGTTCTTGCCAGTTTCTGAAGCAGTTCCGGTGTCTCTATGAGATGTGATCAAAAATATAGTGAATGCTGCTACTAAGTGCCACCCAGTGGAAAGGCAGGCTCACAGAAATAGCAGTGTGTCCTCATCCACCTTGTTCACCAGATCTGCACCATGTAACTTCTGGCTCTTCCTCAAAATCAAAATTACCATGAAGGTAAACAGTTTGAATTGCCTTAGTTGAGGCAGCCACAACAGTGCTGCTGAAGACCCTCACAAACGAGGACTTCCAGAACTGCTTCAGAAAGTGCGAGGAATGATGGGGTAAGTTTGTTTGATGTGAGGTGGGTATCTGGGGGGAAGGGAAGCCATGACAACCTGCCTTTTACTATAATAAATTTTTAAAACTTTAAACATCATATTTCTGACTCATACTTGTTCAAGCTTTGCACCTATCTGTTTTGCTGACCCCCTAATGACCTTGTTGGCAAAGGAAGCACCCCTTGCCCTAAGTATACAAGATGGTTGAGCAGATAAGGGTTGACACCCGACTGGTGACAAATGGCAGTTTATTAATGTCACACTCACTGCCCGGGAAAGGAAGACACCCATACCATACAGAGTCACACGGGGGTGCACGGGGAAGCAGAGTGACCCAGGGGGCAGGCTCGTGGCAACGGGAGTGTGAGCGGACCCGTTTCCTGTGGGAGGGCACGCGCCGCCCATCTGAAGACAGGGCAGTTTTGGAGAGCCAGATGGAAGCAGAGAACCTCACCCTGAATCCTGGGGGCCTGTTAGGTGCAAGAGATCAAGGTGGCAAATGGCATCTCAATCCGTTCGAGCAACATCTTGCTAAATTTACTACCAAGAAGTCTCTCTTATGTGTGGTTACTGCAAATGCAGTTGTCTCTACCATTATGTTCTAGAACTAAACAATACTTTTTAAAGGTTAATGCAGGCGGCAGAGCCAAGCGGCTACCATCCTGAGATGTGAAGACAGGACAACCACAGCTTTACAACTATCAGGGAAGATATTTGCCAAGCAATTTAGGAGCGAGCATTACCATCCCAGGTCAGCTACCCTATCAAGCTGCTCTGCTTTAAAAGAAAAAGAGCAACATTTTTAAATCCCCAAGAACAGAAGGGCTACCATTAAAAATCATCCATTTCAGGGATCATTAAAAATGGACAGCTTAATTTGCATTTCAAGCGTAGATTCAAAGGCAAGATAAATCTCTCAGGGTGACTAATGGAGAAAGTTTGATGGTACAAATTATTATTTTTTGTCTTAATGGAAAATACAATCTATAGCAAGGTACAAAATGGGAACTGAAAAGATGCAAGACAATCTTATTTAACAAAGATAAGCAAAAAGACAGCGAAGCCGATGTCCCACAAAAGGAACGTCGAACCATTGTTCAAAATCCTGAAGTGGGCTGGGTGGGGTGATGCACACCTGTAATCCCAGCACTTGGGCAGCTCAGGCAGAGGGTCCCTGTGGGTTCAGGGCCAGCCTGGGCTATATAGCAAGAACTAGTCTCAAACAAGCAAAATTCAGGGCCAGCCTGGGCTATATAGCAAGAACTAGTCTCAAACAAGCAAAATCCATAGATGGCAAGATTCATATTCATTTATTTATTAAATACCCATTTATTTTGTGCCTACTGTGAACCTGGGGGCATTCTAGGAGCATTAGAGACTAAAGCAATTAGAGACTAGAGGGGCAATTGGAGGTTAAACTTACAGTCGTGCGCGCAAGCTGCCCCCAGGCTCGCAGGGAAATGCCCACGCACACAGGGCTGCGACAGGTGCCACGGGGCCTGGCACCGTCAGGGGCAGGCGTGAGAAGACAAGACGGGATGGGGGCATCTAAACTGAACTGTCAAGAGCGGAGGTGTTTTCCGGGCAGAAAACCGGAATGGGAGCCCAAAGCAGAGGGAGGAGAACCAGCGTCTGGGGACAGAGAGCGAGGCGGGTGGGGGAGCTCGGGGCGCAAGCCGCGGACGGGGCAGGCCAGCGGGGCTTGGAGGAAGGAGCCTGCGTTTCCCAGGAAGAGTTTGGGTTTAATGCGGAGAGCCCTGAGGAGGCGGGGAGCCAAGGTCTGGGGGACTCCCTGGACTCACTGGGCAGGCGGCAAGGAGACTGTAGCGGCGCGGAGAGACCGCAGGCCCCGGAGGCGGTGGGCAGGGCTGGGAGGCGCGCGGAGGGAAGCGCACCCGGGCGCCGCTGGACGCCTCTGCGCAGCTGAGCAGCGCGGCGGGGCGGAGCTGTCGGGCCCTCTCCGCGGGTACAGCGATCGCGTCTGGCGGCGGGGCATCGGCCCGGCCGGAGCGCGCCAGGCTTCCTCTGCTTCCGCTCTGGGGTCGCTTTGTAGCCGCTGGAGGAACGGCCGCCAAGTAAAAGCAGAGCCTTGCTGGGCGTCCTGGGATTCGCGAGCCCCGTGGAGACCCCTTTTCTCCTGTCGCTCGTGGGCTGCTTTATTGTGCGGGGATCCCGCTCGTTTTCCTGCTTTGGGTCAAGAACAAGGTCCTCGGCTCGACCGGAAGCAGGGCTGCCCGAGGGCCTGTCCAGCCACACGCTGCGGTTTCCAGGAGCAGGAGGGCCAGTGAAGCGCTGCTCTCGGCTCGGAGGTGCTGGAGGTCACCAGGGTTGGAGCTTCCACACGCACAGCGTCACCAAGCAGTCTTGCTCCGGGACAGATGCCGACCCGTCCGCTGGACACAGCTCCATCCGGTGACCCTGCTGTGCTGGTTCAAGAGCCACATTCAGAGGAACAAGACTTCACACCTTGAACACAAGAAGTTTTTCTTGATCTTTTCTGAGAAGCAAGGAGTAAATACGTAATTTGTACATGTGAAATTTAAGAACACAAATATAATGCGAGGAAGAAGAATAAACTCAAAGTGATACAGGAACTCCAAATAATATAAGGGAAGTACTCGAAACCTGCTAGAGGTCCAATATGCTGAGTTCGTGTTCTCTAAAACCGAAGGGTGAATTCTAGGAACAGTGGAGGTTAAGAGTAGGAAGAATTTATGCAGAGAAAGAAAGCTCCTAAGAGAGACAGAAGGGGGTCCTCGGCACAGAGAGATCTGAAGGCTGGATTTAGGTGCCCAGTAAGGTGTCGCTGAGGGCCGTGATGGCTGCAGGCATTTAAGGCCTAAACTCTGGCCACTGGGCCTCCTGTTTTCACATAAGAACGGATCCAGAGTTTTTTTCCCACTTTTGCCTGGAAAGAAAAATACCCCTCAGATTTCAAAAACATTCCCACAATAGCAACAAAGTCACAGAGAAAACCCACAGAAATTAATAACACATAATCTCAGAAACAAACTCCGTCCATCAAAATTTCACAAGTGAAGCCAGGCATGGTGGCTCAAGCCTGTAATCCCAGCACTTAGGAGGCTGAGGCAGGAAGATCATTGTGAGTTTCAGACCAGCCTGGGCTACAAAGTGAGCTCAAGGCCAACCTGAACCGCATAGCGAGAATCTGTCTCAAAAAAAAAACTTCGCAGGTGCAAGGTTTTGTTCTGAAGGAAATATGTTTCCCAAAATACATCCATGAATAAGAAGACAGAAAGAGACTGTAAAATAGACCTCATTAAAGGATTAAGAAAGGGAGCAAAGCAATGAATATCCTTCAACAAAATAGCATCGAACAAGCTAGAAAACTAAAGAAAAGAAGAAAAACCTACGCCAATAATTAGCTCTCTCAAAACTCAATCAAAATAATAAGCCATTGAAACAACATTTTAAAAAGGAGATAAAATTAGGTTAGAAAGCTGTTCATTCCACATGCGAGGGCCTGGCAGTAGGAATCAGACTGCACGCGCGTGTAACACAAACCTGCTGGATCAGCTGTGCTTAGATCACACATCTGTTAAATCTGGGTAGAGATTGCGTCTTACCAGCTAATTCCTTTGTTTGCATTTTAAAAGGAATTTGTCAAGAATTATGAATCAGAGCAGCAGAAACCCAGAGAATGGACCGCCGGGCGGTGTGGCAGGCAGATCGTAGCCCCCACCCCCACCCCTGGCTTCCGCGTGGGCCCCCTCTGCACCCATCTCCAAACCCACACCGTGCCCCACTTCAGCTGCCTCCACCACCCCCTTTGCTGCGGCTCCTGGCGGAGGCGCCCAACACAGACCCCAAACCACCTCCTGCCTTGCCCTGGCTGCCTTGCAAGGCCTCAGCTCCTGTCTTTGGCTTCCCAGCCACAGCGGGGTGGGCTTTTCCTCGGATCCCAGGGGTTTCTGCTTGGGATTCAGCATCGCCCAGACTTTCACAGAAACCCTGAAACAATGAAAGGGCAGAATCTTGCTTCTTTGGTATAGAAAAGACAAAAACAAACAAACAAAACCCACTCGGCATTTGTGACTAGAGATGGGCGCAAAAGACATCTACGCGGGTTGCCCCGGCGCTGCGGACCCCGAGGGTTGTAGGAGTGACTCTAGGTCCTGGGAGTGACACCGCCCGGCGCTAGGGCTGCCCTTAGTGCTCCTCTGGATATCGAGGAGAACGCAGATTCTGGAAAACCAGGACGAGAGTGGCCACGGGTGTGGGAGCCCTGGATGGCGCAGCCGCTGTTCTTGCAAGTTTTCCCTCCCTCTTCTCCTCCGCCTCTCCCTTCCCCGTTTTCTTTTCCTTTGCTTTTTGAGGCAGGGGCTCACTATGGAGCCCAGGCTGGCCTTGAACTCACAGCCATCCTCCTGCCTCAGCCTCTCCAGTGCTGGGATTACAGGCGTGCGCCGCCCCACCTGGCAATAGAAACATTAAGCAGCCATTCCCAAGTGTTATTTTTGAAGCCGTGCCTGCGGGACAGCTGTTGTTGTCACTTCCGTCTGCAGCCAGGGTGGAGACTGCAGCGGGGAACGAATGAGGAGATGGCCACCAGTGGCGGGGCCAGCGGGGGGGAGGGGCCACTCAAGTCTCGACGCCGACGCTGTCCCGGCCCTGTGCAGCCTTCTCTTGCAGGGTGTCATGGCTCCATTTCCAGACAGCCTATTAGTTTCCACTGGGCTTCACTAAAAGATTGCAAGTTGCCTTCAAGTTTCCAAGTTCATTTCTAAAATATTAAGTGCGCAGTGTATGCTACTGGTAAAAAAAAATTTTAAGCATTGTAAAAACATATTATGCAAAATACTAAAGTACCCCCTACTCCTTGAAAAGTTTCTTTTTATTTTATCCAGTGACATTTTAGACACATATGCATACAGAGAAATGGAAGAGTCTAAATGAACATACGGTTTTACTATTTTTATTTTTATAGAAACGGTATCATATCAGCTCATACATTTCGAGATATTGGGTACTCAACTTGAGGTTTCCACACTGAGCTGCACCCCCAGCCATTTTAAAATTTTTCTTTTGTAATGGGTTGGGATGGAGAAAAGAAGGAAGGGAAAAGCAAAAGACAAACATATATATGAGATGGTTAAGATAGTTATACTACTAATTTCTCCTGGTTCATTGAACTGATAGATTTATGCTAATATTGTTTGGACAATACTGATATACTCTGAGTAACTAATTTAAAGATAACAATACACAATGTATTAACCCCTGTTACTCTCCTATTATATTGTTTTGGAATTTTTTTTTCTCTTTAAAATAAAAAAGTATTTTGAAAAAAAAATATTTTGAGACAGAGCCTTACTAGGGCACTAAGTTGCCCAGACTAGCGGCAAACTAGCCATCCTCCTGCCTCAGCCTCTCACAGTGCTGGAATTATAAGTGGGTGCCACCACTCCCAGCCGCCAGTTTAGTGGTTTTCAGACGCATGCTATCTGTCCTGTTATCCTGTGCTGGGTGCCCGGGCTTGAGCCCACTTTGTAGCCCAGGCTGGTCTTGAACTGGCAATGATCCTCCTGCCTCAGCCTCCCGGGTGCTGGGATTTTTTTTTAATAGTTTCTTCCCAATTCACAATATTGATTGTATATTTTGGGTAATCATTCAGCTTCTCACGCCAGTGAGACAATATGATGTTTACAAATGTGGGTCTGATTTATTTCACTTAGAAGTATGGTTTTGAGTTGCATCCGTTTACCTATAAAAGCCTCGAGTTTACCTTTCTTTATAGCTGAGTAATATTCCACTATATAAAAATACCACATATTTTTTATCCATTTCTCAGTTGATGGGCATTTGGATTGTTTCCAAGATCTAGCTACTATAAATTGGGCTGCTATAAACAGGGGTGCACATATATTGCTGTGGTGTGATGTTTTTAGTTCTTCTGGGAAAATATCCAAAAGGGAACTAGCTGGGTTGAATGGGCCTCTAATCCTAGTTTACTGAGGAATCTCGAGACTGATTTCCACAGTGGTTGCACCAGTCTACACTCCCACCAACAGCTGAGAAGAGTTCCTTTTTCCACACAGCCCCTCTAGCATTTGTTATTGGTGCAGGCAGTTGGGATCTTGGCCGGGTCCCCAAAATGTAAGTTGGTTAAGTGTTAAGTAACTAACTAGATTAACATATCAACAGGAAGATAGTTAAGGTACCAATTAATATAAAAAAGGATATTTTGGGTAAATATTGTATTTCATAGCATACATTTAGATACAGTCTCTATAAATTTTACCAAGTGCTTAATACGCCCTTGGATTGATGGTATTTTCTTTTGTGTTTATTTGATTATTACATCAGGTAGGGGTAGGGGTTAAGTATCATTCCAATTTCCTAAGTACAGAAAGAGGCTGAATACTTTTCTAAGGCCATATATACTGTTCTGCACTGCCAAAGTCAAGAGTTCAGGTGTAAATTTTCAGGGTCGAAACCTGTTACCTTAAATGGTAAACACCAGCTGTCTCTGAGAATTTGTATCTGCATTAGTTAGTATATGACCACAACGCAGTCTAAGCTGCTGCCCCAAGACACATGGGGTGGGCAAACCTCCCACACTTGCATGGGACTGTCACATGCTTGAGGGTCAGGCCTGAATGTCTGTGTTTCCTGGAGATGGCACCGGTATACAAGGTAATGAGACAGTGGCCAGGAAAACTCAATTCTGTCTGTGTGAAATAATGCAGAGCCAAGAGTCTATCTTCTCTTCCGATGAGTGGCATTTGTAAGGCAAACTATTTTGTGTTTGAACAATGAAAGGGTTCCACAGCCTCCCAACCTCCAGTGTTTGCTCTCAGTCATGGCCAGAGGGGTGACATTTAAGGAGCAGGATTTAACAAAAGTAATGTCAAGTTTTTTGTTTTTATTAACTAAATCCTTTACATGTTTTACTAGAGGCAGAAAAAAGTGAGTGTTTAAAAAAATCCTAAGGACACTCTCTAGAAGAAAACTGCTGGAAGCAAATATTGCTTGGGGGAATTTTACTGTCCTGTGAGATATCTTACTCTGGAGAGCTGCTTCTCTCACTGTATGTTTATATTTGAGGCCTAATGTAGTTAAAGTCTTATGCAGCCCAAGAATTACAATTGCAATTATCATTTTAGTTCTTTCCCATGTACCTTTGTAAGTTCCATCACACCAGCAGGCAGACCCTGCAGTGCTGACCTAAAGCTCAGGTACAAATGCCAGCAGCAGCCCCAGGACAGAGGGTGTCATCTTTCTGCCACACATAGGATTCCTTGTCACCCAAAGTCATGAGACACTATACCCAAGTCATGAGAGGGCAGTCACGCTCCCAGTAAATGTGCTGGTGACCAGCCTGTTTCCGCTGAGCTCCAAATCTGCCTTTTATGACCATGTAAGTGACACTGGAACCTTCTTTCTGGCAGCTGGGAGGACGTTAAGCTTTGTCAGTAAGTTATGGAAGTATGAAGAGGCTTCCTAGTGTCTTGGTTGCACCCCAAATCTCCTAAATTCATAGGTTAGGACTGAACAGCCCGTGTGATAGTATTCAGAGCAAGGTTTTTGGGAAAAGCTTTAAATCAGGAAGGCTCCACGCTCACGAATGGAGTTAGTGCTCTTATGAAAGAGGCTCAGCTAACCTCTCGTCCCTTCAGTCACAGGAGGACATAACCAGAAGGCACCCTCTTCAAAGCACAGGGTGAGCCCTCACCAGAAACTGGTTCAACTGCATCTTAATCTTGGAGTGCTTGGCTTCCAGATCCATATGCAATAATTTCTACTGTACATAAATTACCCAGTCTAAAACATTTTCTGACCCAAACTGACTAGGCCTCTTCTGATTGTTCCTGTGGTCATGTGGTGCTCACGCTGGTGAGTTGCAGAGTTGCCACCCGGCGGGTAGAGTCCCAGGGATTTCAAAACCAGCATCTCCCTGGGAGAAGAACCCTCGGAGTTCCACCAGAGTGGAACCTCAGCAAACCTCTCACCGTCCAGGGGGCACAACTAGGCCTGGTCCTAGCCCTGGCTGGGGAGGGAGCGCCTCTTCTTCCCTTCCTGAGTATTCTGCCTTGGCCTTAGAGGTAGTGGAAGCTCCCTACACCTCCTCTGTCAGCTTTTTGTTGTTGTTACTGCTGCTGCTGCTGCCACAAAATGCTTGATATACACAATGTAAAGGAGGAAGGATTGTATTTGGTTCATGGTTTTAGAAGTTTCAGTCCATGGTTAGCTGGCTCCAAGGCAGAAACACCAGGTGGAGGTGGGTGGCAGAGAAAACTGCTCACTTCATGGTGGCTGGAAGCAGAGAGTGTACAGAAAGCTGGAGGAAAGATGCACCCTTCAAAGGCCACTGACCTTAGTTGTTGGGGACCATGAATAATAAATTGACATAGCAGCTGTCCTAGGCTCTCCTTAGCCTGCTCCCTTGGGGGCCGGTTTTGGAATGCAGAAATCCCACTTTTGCTCAGGGAGATCAGCCCCCAGCTGTGGGGGTGAATCTTAGCTGGTTTCCTTCGTGATGTTAAATTTGCACATTCTATCACTGATTCTACACTGCTCCAGCAAGAGCATCCTCCCCGCTCCCTTGCACTGGCTAATAAACTGGCGGCTAGCTGAAGGGTTGGGCCTTTTGTTCCTAGAGAGCAGCTGAGGGTCCCAGACCCCTGCTTCGCACCTCTCTGTTTTTGTCTCTTGCCCCTTCTTTCCTTTCATGCTGTGCACCTTAACCTGGGCAGGAAACTGGAACCCACTGCAAGGGTCTCTAAGACCCAGCACTTCCTCCAACCAGGCCACAGCTCCTGATAGCTGTAAACTCAACAGTGCTGAGATTAACACCCCATGATTTGATCGCATCCCAAAGCTCCTCCTCTGAACACAAGAACATTTTGGGGAACATTTTTTTTATCCAAACCACAATAACTTTACCTGTATTCTTGTTTCTTTCTTTTTTTTTTTTTTTGATCAGGAATCGAACTTATGACCTTACACTTGCTAGGCAGGCACTGTGCCACTGAGCTATATTCCTGGCCCTTTTACCTCTATTCTTCAAGGTTTCCTCTACCCCTAGATAGCTAAGTCTCCATTGCACTGAGTAACTCTTTACATTGAAACCTTATTTGAGTTACTGCAATTCATTTCTTCTAATTGGACCTTGATTGACACAGTGAGCTGTTCCCATATTAAAGGCTCCCACTGATTGTTCCCTATGTGAGAGACACCGTTGTTTTTGAGTCAGGGTCTCACTGTGTTATTTAGGCTGGCCCTGAACTCACTTATGTAGCCCACACTGGCCTCGAACTCCCAGTGACCCTCCTGCCTCAGCGTCCAGAGTACTGGGATTACAGGTGTGCACCACCACACCCAGCGAGAGGTACCATATTAAGCATGTTACAAACATCTCTGATTTAATCCTACTAATACCTCCATAATGTAGATAAAATTATCTCTACCCTCAGATGAGGAAATTCATGTAAATAAGAGGCCTGGTTTAAGGGTCTCAAAACCTGTGGTCTTAATGATCGTTCTGTGAAGAATCAATTGAGTAGACAGATGCCGTCTTGACCCAAGGCACTGATCTGCCATTATGCAAAGATAAACACCACATCCATTCACTGGTAAAATCACAAGGATTCTTAGAAAACCCATAAACCTTGGTTGTCTGCATTGGTAGTTTCCAGTCTATCCAGTTGTGTAAGGACCAAAACAAAGTGGGGGGGGCACCCTCTGAGTCAGACTTTTTTACTTTTACAGACTCTGCCTTGCCTTAGTGCGGCGACAGTTTGTACATAATAGATCTGCCTTGCACACAGTAAGCTCCAGCTGGGCTCTTTACTAACTGGGTCCCCTGAATTGCTCTGTGACTGTTTTCAGAATCCCCCACCCTCATGTGCCATGGAACAGCTCCTAGGAGCCTCCAGTCACATGCAGCTTGTGAACATGCCTCATCCAGGCCCTCGGTCATGCTTGCCTGTCTTGGTCCCTCTGGTGAGGGACATTATGTACCAATAAAGCTCATTGGCTCTTGAGTACCTGTTTTACTTCCGGGTCAAGTCTGGTTCCCCTGTGTCCCTCGCCACTGGGTGTGAGAGGCGGGGAACTGCCAGACAGGTCCAATGGTGACATTTCTTTGGGGAGGTGACTTTTAGGGGAACTCCAAAGCTGTTCTACCTCAGGTTCTGCTCCAAAGCTGTAACTTTCACAGCTGCTCTGATTCTGAGATGTTTGGTTTTCAAGGTTGCTGCAGACTCACAGAAGAAAGCATGGAAACAGGGCAAATTAAAATGTCACAGAGATCATCGTTCTTACCAAGACCCAGCTCCTTTTCTTGGATAAACGTGCCTTGGATTGTGGTGAGCCTTTGGTTAGTTTCTAGATTTCTGAACAGCTTGCCTTTGCCAGCACCTTCCTTGCTTTTGTAGGAGAGATTTTTAGAGGCGCTTACTCCACCATCCCTGAAATGCTTTGACAACAAGGTTTAAATAATTCATAAGCTTGAGCCCTTCACTTAACTGACAGTCTTTCTGAACAAATACAACAGAAGATAGCACAAAACCAAATAGCAAAATGAGCTACAAACACCTCCAGAGCTACCGTATCTTTCCTGAGGACATTTTTCTGTTGTGTGAATATGGAAACATGTGGAAAAGATAGATTTTTTAGGCCTCTGACTACTTGTGGAGGACGTTAACAAACTGGCCTATAAAAATCTAAGTTAAAAGAGCTCCTTGTTTGACTGATTCACAGAAATCAATAAGCATTTTCAATTAAAAAATTCTGAGTCATAGTTGGTTTAAATCTTTCTCAAAGGACCAGCATTCTTAAAGCATAGGGGGGTTAAAATCTACTTCTTTGGCAAGTATTCTTGAATGATGTTATCTTGAATGTACATAAACTTTTCTTTATTTGCATAAATTATCAGCCTTGGTGTTCCATTATAAGGTCACACACATACAATGCAAGTTGTTACCAAGCTAAAAAATAGAAAAGTCAAAGAAATACTTAGAAAACACCAGCCCAGCGTGAACAACTTAGCAAGATCCTTTCTGAAAATAAAAAGAAAAAAAAGGGCTGGGGATATAGGCTCAGTTCAAAGACCCTGAGTTCAATCCCTAGTACCGAGAGAGAGAGAGAGAGAGAGAGAGAGAGAGAGAGAGAGAGAAGGAAAGAAGGAGGGAAGGAAGGGAGAAAAAGCAAAGCAAAACTGGATAAACATCAGAACTTTTTAGGATTTTTGATATAAATACAGAAGAATTACCTAAGGGCCAGTTCAGGTAATATTACTAAACATAACTAACCCTTGGACAAACTACACCATTTTGATAATTTGGAGTCATTTGGTTGTGCACTTATTCACTTATGTGTGAATAAATGCCTCTCAGCAAGCCCTCTATTACTGAGCTACACATTTAGACTCAGGCAATTTTGGTTTAAAAAGAATGATGTCCTCTTCCTGGTTTTATGTAGATATGACAGACATTAGCAGAATATTCTAGCTAATGGAAGGCCTGAGTTTGTTTTCTCCCATAAAGCTTAATTAATCTGAACTTCTTAAATTTCTTATTCTGATTTGTTCTTGTTGTTTGGTTTGGTTTTGATCTTCCTCCTTTCCTCCCTCTCTTTCTCTTTCTTGCTCTCTGGGCTGCTGGGGACCTGCTCCTACCCTGTTTTTAATGGTCAAATAATATTTTTACTAATTGTTTAACAGCATAAATTGCTACTCATAATATTTTATATCTTCCAAAATAATTTATTGGTAGGATCCTCACCTAATGCTTACAGAATTTACTTTCCCATTCACACTATTTGTACTGCATAACATTGTAGATGCCACATTTCTCTAATATACTTTTCCTTCTTAAAAAAAATATTTTCACGTCTACACAAATCCTCTCACTCAATTGCAGCACAGCTATAACCTAAGGCATGGATATCAGTGTTTCCACTTTTCCTATTTTAAGTAATGTTGAAAACATCTTTATCCATATATCTTGGACCACAGTGCTGGCTGTTTGCTAAAGATGGGATTTAGAAGGTGATTGCTGGACAAAGGGAATAAGCTTTTAAGCTCTTCCAACATATCATCACATAACTTTAGAGAAGTGTTTTACCAACTAACAGTATAACCAGCATCATTTAAAAATGTCCTTTTTACTACACTGATTTTTAAAAGTAGCTTTATTGGGATATGATTCACACACACACATTGGCCCCCTTTATTATTTTTTTTAAATTTTATTTTAAAGACAAAAGAATGGAGACATATGAACCAGAAAAGCCATAAACAATACAGAAAATACAAAGTTATACAGAATATAGTAGCGAATTACCACTGGATGTTGTATTACATAGTTATCTTCACATTAGTTAACACAAAAACATTAAAGGAAATACCAAATTATAGAGAAGATAGTAGGGAATCATCACTGGATGCTGTATAATATAAAGTTATCTTCACTTCTGTTAATACAAAAACAATTGAGGAAATGCAGAATTACAGAGAACATAGAAGGGAATTAGCTCTAGATGCTGTCCTACATAATGTCACCTTCACCTTTGTTACTCAGTTACACAGATGATGGCCCATTTGATCATTCAATTTTTCTCCCCCTTCATCTCCGTTGCCCTACCACTCAATCATTCAACTTCCCTGTGATAATAACTGTACTCCTGGGTTTATCTATATCCTTGGACTCTCGCCTTGGGAAGAGATATAGCTGCCTCAGACTATACTATAACATACACGGGTGTATACAAACTGCCATGGTTGGAGGTGGGAAAGCACATGTGCTCACAGCGGACTGCTCGGCTCCACCCTGTTGGTCGTGCTATGGGTGGGGGTGGGTCCACTCCATGAGGTGCCCGGAGCAGGGCCCTCAGCGGAGCAGCCACTGGGCCCACTGCAGGGCAGCAGTGGAGCAGCCATGGGGCCCACAGTGGCGCAGCCACGGGGCCCACTATGGCAAAGCCGCGGGTTGGCCCCCTTTAAAGTGAGTGGTTAGTTCTCCAGTGTTGGTGGAAGTGTAGACTGGTACAACCACTGTGGAAATCAGTGTGGAGATTCCTCAAAAAGCTAGGATTAGAGGCCCCATTTGACCCAGTTATTCCTCTTCTGGGTATTTTCCAAAAAGAATTAAAAACATCACACCACAGAGATATATGTGCACCCATATTTATAGTAGCACAATTTGTAATAGCTAGCTGGGCATGGTGCTGTATGCCCGTAATCCCAGCACTCAGGAGGCTAAGGCAGGAGGATCAATACCAGTTTAAGGTTAGCCTTGGCTACAAAGTGAGCTCAGGACCAGACTAAACTGCATAGGGAGACCTTGTCTCCAAAAAGAAAAAGGCCAGCTGGGACTGGTAGGCTGTGTGGGGCTGACGCGGGCCCTCCTGGCTCTCCCACACCTCCCTGCTGGCTAGTCCCAAAATGGCGGCCACCATGATGAAGGTGGCTGCAGAAGACATCAATGTTACTTTAAAAGATCAACAAAAGATAAACAAATTTGCACGGAATACAGGTAGAATCACAGAGTTAAAGGAAGAAATACAGGTAAAACAGAAACAACTCCAGAATTTAGAAGATGCTTGTGATGACATCATGCTCGCAGATAATGAGTGCTTAAAGAGAGAAAGAAATAATACAGAGAGATCCTGCATAGCCTTTACTCACTTTCCCAGGGCTGACATCTTTGTGAAACTATAGTGCAAGATCAAAGTCCAGATATGGACACTGGTGCAGTAAGCCTGAGCAGTAACACTTGTACCCTCTCTCGTTCCTGTACACTCCCCTCACACTACAAGGATGCTTCTGGAGCCCTTTCGAGCCCTGCCCACTTTCTTCCTGCCATCTGCCCTGTTGCAGTAGTGTCAGATATTATGTTTACTTCTACTGTGTTTCAAGTGAACCAGGTAGAAAGAGGAGGAGAAGGCGGAGGGCTGCTTTTTGCGCCTAGGAACATTCAGCACTGCTTGCTGGGAAGAGCACCTTTTTGCTACTGGAGCACCACTGTCCTTAGTGATTTTCCATTGTCTGTGTGTCTTTGCCTTGATATGACACTGTCTGCTTGCTGTCTTTACTGTATAAAAAGTCCTGCACTCAGTGTGACTCTTCCAATGTTGTCCCTCTTTTTCCAAATAGTTCTTGGTTATTCTAAGATATTTGTCTTTCCATATAAATTTTAGAAACAGCCTGTCACATTCTTCTGTCATTTGTTTTGTGGTGCTGGGGACTGAACCCAGGGTGTTCCCACTGAGCTATGTCTTCAGCCCTTTTTATTTCTTTTTTTTAGATAGGGTCTCACTAAGTCACTAAGTCACCCAAGCTGGGTGTCCACTTGCAATCATCCTGCCTCGGCCTCCCAGAGTGCTGGGATTATAGGCATGTGATAACATCTGGACTAGCTTGTCACTTTCTACAAAATATCCTGCTGAGGTGTTGATTGGAGTTGCATTATATCTTGTAGCAGATGTGGGGAGAAATAACATTTTACCAATAGTGAATCTTCTGATCTGCTATCTTCTAGCTTATAAATCATGCTTACAGTTCTTACTTATCCCTATTTCATGTGTTTTATATCATTACGAGTAGTATTTTAACTTGTTTTAATTATTCTTGATTGAGACATAAAAGTACTATTGATTTTTGTATACTAATCTTGTATACCACTATCTTGTGAAATGTACTTATTAGTTCTAGAAGTTATGTACTACATAGGCAAACATCTGTCTTCAAATAAAGATAGTCTTATTTGTCCCTTAAACTAGTGCTAAATTACATAATTTACATGATACATAGTCATTGGATATCTGGGCAGTTTATAAGTGGGTCTAAACTTATTAGAAAAAGGAATGGTGAATGTAAAAACAAGCCTCTTTTGCTTCTAGGTTATAAACATTATATAGTGGCCATCAATTAACAGTGAAAAAGTCCTGTAAGTACATTTGAGTATTTATCAGTACTCATCTTTATTTTTTCTATTTTGTTGCTTAAAAGAAATATTATGAACATTTAAATTAATTTGAGGGTGATATCATTACAGTTTTTACATATATAGAATAAGCATGTATACCTTGACTATATATAATATTTATTTGTAAAAATAAATATTTTTGATTTAAAAAGAAATTATACCCTATAAAAGAGTATAATATAAACCCTGTAATATAGTATGAACATTTGAGTTGCACTTTCACAGGTGTGCTATTTAGGACTCACTCTGTCAGCTTACAAGTGAATCCGACTCATGAATAATTCTCCTGAAATAGAACATACTCGTAAGTCAGGGACTTACTACTTGATTTGATGATGATACAGCATATGCTAAATATATGTTGTCCAGAAGACCCAGAAGGGGTTACTACATCAGGATGAGCACAGCAACAGTCTATCATTAAATGGAAATGGTATATTCGTGATCGAGCCAGAGTAGGCCCAGAGGGTACCAGTAAATTACATGAGGAAGTTGCCCAGATGCCTATGGCCCCTACACCTGCTATACTGCCTTCCGTTTCTCAGCATGCAGCTATGGCCATGTGGGGTGTACCATATGATCAGCTGCCAGAGGAAGAAAAGACTAGGGCCTGATTTACAGATGGCGCTGCACGTTATAGAGGCACCACCCACAAGTGGACAGCTGCAGCATGGCAGCCCCTTTCTGGGACATCCTTGAAGGACAGTTGTGAAGGAAAATGTTCACAGTGGGCAGAATTTCGGGCAGTGCACTTGGTAGTACATTTTGCCTGGCAGGAGAAATGGCCAGATGTGTGACTGTATACTGATTCATGGGCCGTAGCCAATGGTCTGGCTGGATGGTCAGAAATATGGAAAGAACATAACTAGAAAATTGGTGACAAAGGTATTTGGGGGAGAGGTGTGTGAGTTGAACTCTCCATGTGGGCAGAGGATGTAAAAATATTTGTTTCCCATGTAAATGCTCACCAAAAGGTGACATTGGCACAAAAAGACTTTAATAATCAAGTGGATAGGATGACCCATTCTGTGGAGAGCAGCCAACCTCCTTCTTCAGCCACCCCTGTCATTGCCCAATGGGCCCATGAACAGAGTGGCCGTGGAGGCAGGGACGGAGGTTATGCATGGGCTCAGCAGCATGGACTCCCACTCACCAAGGCTGATCTGGCTACAGCCATGGCTGAATTGCCAATGCTTCAGCAGCAGAGGCCAACACTGAGTGCCCTGTATCACACCATTCCCCAAGGTGATCACCCTGCGACCTGGTGGCAGGTTGATTATATTGGACCACCTCCATCATGGAAGGGATTGCGTTTTATCTGCACTGGCATAGACACATATTCTGGATATGGATTTGCCATTGCTGCACATACTGCTTCGGCCAAAACTACCATCCGTGGACTTACAGAATGCCTTATCCACCATCATGGAATTCCACATAGCATCGCCTCTGACCAAGGAACACATTCTGTAGCCAACAAAGTAAAGCAATGGGCTCATGCTCATGGGATTCACTGGTCTTATCATGTTCCTTACCACCCAGCAGTGGCTGGATTGAAAGGTGGAATGGTCTGCTGAAGACACAGTTAAGGTGCCAGCTAGGTGGCAATAGTTTGCAGGGCTGGGGTAAGGTACTTCAAAAGGCTGTACATGTTTTGAATCAATGCCCACTATATGGAACTGTTTCCCCCACAGCCAGGATTTATGGGTCCAGGAATCAAGGGGTGGAAGTAGGGATGGTACCACTCACCATTACTCCTAGTGACCCATTAGTAAAATTTTTGCTTCCTGTCCCCACAAGCTTATGTTCAGCTGGTTTAGACATCTTAGTTCCAGAGGGAGGAAAGCACATACCAGGAAGCACAACAATGATACCATTGAACTGGAAGCTAAGATTCCCCCTTGGTCATTTTGGTCTCTCATACTTCTGAGGAAACAAGCTGAAAAGGGAGTCACGGTGTTGTCAGGGGTGACTGACCCAGATTATCAAGGGGGAAATTGGACTACTGCTCCACAACGGGGGAAAGAAAGAATATACGTGGCGTGCAGGAGATGCTTTAGGGTGCCTCTTAGTATTACCTTGCCCTGTTATTAAAGTTAATGGGAAACTACAACCACCTAATACAGGCACAATGAGAAATGGCCCAGAGCCTTCGGGATTTAAGGTATGGTTCACTCCACCAGGGAAAGAACCAAGCCCCGCTGAGGTGCTTGCTGAAGGCCAAGGGAATACAGAATGGGTTGTGGAAGAAGGTAGTTCTAAATACCAGCTACAACCCCCTGATCAGCTACAGAAGAGAGGACTGTAATTGTACCATTTCTCCTCTAATATGGTTCTAATGTAATATAATGTTGATAGACTTACTACTGGTCCTGAGGGATTGTTAAACTGTGTTATATTGTTTAAGTTGTGAAATGATAAGAACAAGCATCACCCAAGGAAAACTTACCTTCTATTTTGGTGAGGGAATTAGTGCGTTTTGGTTTGTACCTAGAATAGTTATAACATGTTAGGGGTAATTATAAGTATGTCTTTGTATCTGGAAACTGGTTTAAGGAAATGTGTCTGGTTGCCAAGCTGACAAGGGGTGGAGTGTTATGGTTGGTACATTGTGTCAACTTGAGGAGTCTAGAGGTTTGGCTGAGTGACTCAGCAGTTGTGCATCTTGGGGTAAAAAGGACATGCCCTTACTCTTCTGGGATGTTGTTTATTGTGTTAATTTGAGAAGTTAGAAGGTTAACGATGGGACTCAGAAGGGAGCCAGGGTGCTTATTTGTATTCATTCTAAACCTGTGCAAGAGGAGAGCATCCAGAGGGTGTGGGTATGAAGGACCACCCGGACCCCCCAGAGCGGTAGACTGAACAAAAAAAAAAGGAATTGAGGAAGGCCTGGCTGCTGGTTCTTCGGAGGAGCTGCAGTCTTCACCTTCAGCTTGGTCCTCTCCTGGCTTCTGGTGCGGACTGTTCAGCTTCCGCCTGGGGCTCCTCAGGCTTCAGCCTTCTGGCCTTCATCGTAAATTCTTCAGCATTTCGTCACAGGCCCAATGGCCCTTGATACAGACTTGCACGGACACTGCAGTGAGCTCCAGGCCCCAGGCCTGGGCTCTTCAATCTCCAGTGTGCAGACACCCTCTGCACGCTTCCTTATCTACCCCTGTAGCGGACCATTGTAAGGCAAATTTGTAATTTCTTGTACATTTGTGTATCTTGTGTTATATCTGTTTCTCTAGTGAACCCTGACTGATACACCATATAAAAGGGTATAATATAAATCATGTAATATAGTAAGTCCCTGACTTATGAACATTTGAGTTGCAAACTTTCACGGGTGTGCTGTTTAGGACTCACTCTGTCAGCTTACAAACGAATCCGACTCATGAACTCTCCCGAAATGGAACTTCTCGTAAGTCAGGGACTTACTACTGGATTTGATGATGATACAGCATATGCTAAATATATGTTGTCCAGAAGACCCAGAAGGGGTCACTAAGTCAGCCACCGGTTGTGTTATCTTGTCTTCAGTTAGTCCATAGACGAGCAGGTGCTTTGTGGGTCCTTCAGCTAGCTACGTAGTCGCCATCTCCAACCTGGAAGTTGACTTATCATTGTTTGGGGTCAGAATCCCTATACATTCTTTTTCTCTTTTTTTTTTTTTTGTGAGGTACTGGGGATCGAACTCAGGACCCTGTGCTTGCTAGGCAAACGCTTATTCCACTGAGCTATATCCCCAGCCCCTATACATTCTTTTTAAAGACAGGGTCTCCCTGTGTAGTCCAGGCTGGGCTTAAACTCACTATGTAGCTCAGGCTGGCCTCAGACTTGTGGCAATCCTGCCTCAGGTCCTGAGTGCTGGGATTATAGGTGTGTACCACCATACCCAGCTATAATTTCTATACTTTTATAATTTTTGGTTATCCATTATTTCTATAGAGTGCATCTTTCAATAGGCTTTTTAAAGCCTTGAATGTCGTTTTTTTTGTTTTGTTTTGTTTTTTGTTTTGTTTTGTTTTGTTTTGTCTTTTGGAGACAGGGTCTCGCTATGCAGTTCAGGCTGGCCTTGAGCTCACTTTGTGGCCAAGGCTGGTCTCGAACTGACAACGATCCTCCTACCTCAGCCTCCCAAGTGCTGGGATTGCAGGTGTGTGCCACCATGCCAAGCAAGCCCTAGAATGTCTTGTTTCCATCCTCCTGCTTGGCGGGGAGTTGGGCTGGCTATAAGTCTTCCCTTCTCATGTTTCTTTGTTGTGTTCAGTGTCCAGTGCTACTCCTAAGAAGCCTACTATTCTGATTTTTCAACCTTTGTAATAAACTTACTACTCTCCACTGAGGCAGCTTTATGCCTCTTCTCATCCAGTGTACTCAAATTTCGAGATGATGCATCTTAATGTGGTACAGCTTTCTGTCCTGCCCTGGTATTGGAGAGGACCTTTTTTTTTTTTAAAGAGAATAAAAAAATAAAAATGATACAGAATTTCAAAACAAGATGATAGGAAATTAACAATGGCTGTTATATTGCATAGTGTTATCTTTGAAGTATTTGCTCAGATTACCAGGTATAGGCGTGCAAAATTGATCAAACAATATAAGCACTAACGTTCCTTTTAATGAACTCATAAAAATTAGTAGTACAATTATCTTAGCTATCTTGTGTGTGTGTGTATAATATGTATATTCCTTCCCTTTTTTCCCCTTCCTTCTTTTCTCCTTTCCCCCATCCCAGTTGTTCTTTCCTTTTGAGCAGTTTCTTTCTCTTTCACAATATCTATTATATCTTTTGGATATTATTTACTCTTTCAGTTTCCTAAGCTAGGGAAACAATATGATGTTTACACATGTGAGTCTGGTTTATTTCACTTATGAGTATGGTCTCTAGTTGCATCCATTTACCTTTAAAAGCCTTAAGTTTATCTTTCTTTATAGCTGAGTAATATTCCATTGTATAAAATACCACACCTTTTTTTATCCATTCCTCAGTTGATGGGCGTTTGTGTTGTTTCCAAGATTTAACTATGACAAATGGTGCTACTATAAACATGGGTGCACATATATCACTGTGGTACAGTGCTTTTAATTCTTCTGGGAAAATACCCAGAAAAGGAATAGCTGGGTTGAATGGGACTTCTAGTTTTTTGAGGAATCTCCACACAGATTTCCACAGTGGTTTCACCAGTTTACACTCCCACTAACAGTGAAGAAGTTTCCTTTTTTCCCACAGACCCTCCAGCATTTGTTATTGGTTGATTTCTTGATGATAGCCATTCTTTCTTGAGTGACATGGAATCTCAGTGTTGTTTTAACTTGCATCTCTCTAATGACCAATGATGTTGACCATTTTTTCATATATTTACTTGCCATTTGTATTTCTTCATCTGAGAAGTAGATTCTTCAGCATTTCATAATCTTCATCTGAGAAGCGCATGTTCATCTCAGATGCCTATTTTTGGATTAGGTCCTTGAATTTGGGGAATCTGACTTTTTTCAATTCTTTATATGTTCTGGATAGAAGTCCTGGAAAAGACCTTTTAATGTGAAGGCCTGGCTTCTCTGGGGGAGGTTGTGTATGTTATGTCTTCAGTCACTTTTCTCACCTCTGTTTTTCTGTTCTCTCTTTCCGGAACCTCCATGACTTAGGGGCTGAGAATGCTGGACTAAGTGATTTTCTTGTTTTCTCCTCTCTGTCTGTCTTTTTCTGTAGACTTCTGAAATATTTTCTCAAGTTTATCTTTCCAATTTTCTACTGAGACTTTTATTTCTGCACTTCTAAGACTTCTTTTTTTTAAGACTTCTTTTGTGTTCTATAATTTAAAAAAAGTGTTGTATCTTTGTTTCATAGGTTCAATATCTTATTGCAAAGTTCTTAAGTAATAGTCTCTCTCTCTCTCTCTCTCTCTCTCTCTCTCTCTCTCTCTCTCTCTGTCTCTCTCCCCTCTTCTGTTTTCCTCCAGGGTGGTTTGCTTCTACTCTGGAGCCTCCTCTAGCTGCTGGGATGGCTCTCTGATCATGGAATCCTCTAAGGCTGACTCAATACCAGAGAGGGAGGGAGGCTTGCTGACTGTAGGCATCAGGAGAGAGGGTTCGGCTTGGTACCCACCTGTCCCCTTTGTAAGTGTCTTTGTCTTGGGCACATCACATTCCTCTGAGAACTTCATAGTCTCCTGAGAGCAGGATGGAATGACTCTTGACAGTGATGGGGAGCCAGATTCAGGGGTCAGGGAGAAAATGGCTGCCAAGCTTTGAGAGTGAGTGTGTGAATGTATATTTTACCCTCCTCCTGAGATCTATTGTCCACTTTTTCTGGTGTCCACAGCACAAAGGCAAACAGGTAGGGGAAGTAGGGATTTCACTGCTGCGCACACAGTTTTCCAGTCATCCTGCCCATGGCCCCACTGTGGCCCTCTCTCGGATTCTAGAGGAAATGTAGCATTGGGTAGAAGAGCCTTTGAGCCCAGTGAGGTTTTCTCAGCTTTCTCCGCAAACAGAATACTTACCATGAAGCACCATTTGTGTTAGTGGCATTTGTTATACATCCCTTTTATTCAAATAACAAATATGATGTTGGTGTCTTTTAGCTTGTCACATGGCTTGAGGACTGACAGCAAGAGTGCCAGCGTGTCACATCTCTGATGCTAATGTTCGAGATGTTTTCTTTTTTTGGTCCCTCACTTTTTACCCTAACTCCTAGCGAGGCTGCCAGGAGTTAAATCTGACCTTAAAGCCTACTGTACACTGAAGTTCGCATTCCTCAGAAGTGCTTATCCCCACTGTGATGGTACTGGCAAGCGGGGGCCCTGGGCTGTAACGAGGTCATGAGGACAGGGCCCCACAGATGGGATTAGTGCCCTTACAAAAGAGGCTACAGGAGGTCTCTTCCCATTCTGCACGTGAGGATAGAGCAAGAAGGTGTCTATGAAACGTGCACCTCATCTTGTGCTTCTTTCCCTTTGGAACTGTGAGAAGAGCTTTCAGTTGTGTGCAGGCCACCCAATCTGTTCTGCCCTGTTACTGTGTGACGGCATGAACACACTAAGACAAACCCCTAACAGAAATAGGAATTCTCGTGACAATGAATTTACATATTTAGCTGCACTGACTTACACGTTTCTGAAACTATAGCATTAGAATAGCTTTTGAGCTATTTGTACGATAAGTAAAATAATCCTCTTCTTTGGCAGTTGTTACACTTGGTTCTAAAAACCAGTTATTTTTAGTATTTGCTCTACCTAACAAAGCACAAAAGTGTCACCTACAGTACGTGTACACACTGCTGTTTGATCGGGGATTTGACCCAGCAGACACCCCAAATATGACAGCCCAGCTTCCTGATTCACAGAACTGCAGTTATGACAGTTCACAGATGTCACTCCTGCCTCCAGTGCTTTGCATGAGAAATTCATTATGTGGTTTCTACACTCCCTAGAGAATGGTCAGACCAGCTCATAAAGGGAGCCCCCTAAGTGGCATGGCAATCAGATAGCAGAAACTGCCCCAAACTGACCAGCGAGCCAGGAAGTTCTTCAGGGACTCAGGGAATTAAATTGTTCCTTGGGGACTGCTCATTTCCAAAATTAACAGGGCATCACAATCGCTGGATGGTGGTGGTAAGTGGTCCTTTTGTTGTCATTGATAGAGATGGGCTCCCCAGAAACTCAGGTCTTTTGGAACAAACCCAGGTATCCGCAAGCTCCCCAGTTGATTTCTGATGCTCAGTCGAATTTGGGGATTACTAGTCCAGTGTATCTATTTGCTAATGTAGCTTCAGCCCCGCTAATTGCACTTTAGAAAAGTATCTGTTTAGCTGGTGAGCAACAAAATGCTTCATAACACATTTAAAGATAAATCCAGCTGCATTTATAGGGACTATATGGAACAGTAATCCACGTGTTCATCTCTTTCTAGGACATAAAACCTGCTTGCAGGTGCCACGGAGGCAGGATGGTGCAGGGGTCAGCTGGGAGTCAGGCTGGTCAGGTCCAAACTTCATCTCAAACTTCCTGGGCTAGTTTCCTTCTTTAAAAATTGTAGCTGGGCGTGTTGGCACATGCCTGTAATCCCAGCACTTGTGAGGCTAAGGCAGGAGGATCATTGCAAGTTCGAGACCAGCCTGAGCTACAAAGCGCTCTCAAGGCCAGCTTGAACTGCATAGTGAGACCCTGCCTCAAAAAGACAAAAAATGAAAAAAGTCTCCATGCCCCATTTTCCTCATTTACAAAATGATGGTGCCAAGGACCCTCATGGGGTTGCTGTAGAGCTCAAAATAAGTTAATGCTTTCAAGCCCTTAAATCAGAGCCTGACATTTTGTAATTACTTGGCAGATATTAGCTGTTCTTTCATGTGATCTTCACAAGGTATGTTTTCACAATTTTATGATTGTGGGAATTGAAGTTCGGAGAGTTAAAATTACTTGCCCCAGGTCAGATGAAAAAATAGTGGAAACTCAAAATCACATCTCCAGATTCCTTGCTGTCTGGCTTTTAAGTATTTATTATTGAACATTATGGATCTGTCTATAGCTTTGATTCTTGCCAAGAGGGTTTGTGACAAAGATTTACTATCAACTGACTAAAGGATCCTGGGGGAAAAAGTTTTTTTTTTCTAGACCTGCTACAAATGAGAGCAATTGCAAAGTGCAAACAAGAGGGGAAGGCGCTTCTTGGATACCCACTCGCTTCCCTTGGAAGCTGCACAGACACTTTCAAGGTTATTGCAAAGGCACAGGGACTATCAGACCAGTGTAGTGGATTCAGCTCAACACAGGGGTGAACTTAAACAGAGACCCAGTTAGGGTTTTTTTGGGTACTAGGAATGAAACTCACGACCTCACGCATGCAAGATAGGCGCTATGCTGTTGAGCTATATCCCTGGCTTCAATTAGTATGATTGGTCATTGTGGGAACAGAAAATTCCACCTTGGGAAGAGACTTTGATGGAAATGTCTGGAAAATACAGACATTTGTTGCAGTCCACTTTTTTTAAATTAGAAGAATAAGGGTAGTTGATATGGTTCTTGCAGCTGACAAGTGTTTACCCAGCCACTAGACTCTCCAAATAGACAAGGAAAAGGAAAATATTTACAAATCTGTTACATAAAACTGAAATTAAATATCTGTTTATCCTGTATCTTTGATCTTGAGGTTGAGCTTCTAGGTTCCTTGTTAAGAATGGCAAGGATCTTCCTCACCATCTACAAGGTTACTTGTAGTACTTCCAAGAAATATTTACTTGAA
Source organism: Dinomys branickii (assembly GCA_004027595.1). Taxonomy (NCBI): domain Eukaryota; kingdom Metazoa; phylum Chordata; class Mammalia; order Rodentia; family Dinomyidae; genus Dinomys; species Dinomys branickii. The sequence goes on along the minus strand of PVLD010003286.1, from coordinate 30,589 downwards.
ATTTACAATCTAAATATTTGTTATATGAAATTTGGCTTGTAGGAATTTTTTTTTTTTTTTTTTTTTTTTTGAGATAGGGTCTTGCTATGTAGTTCAGGCTGGCCTTGAACCCACTATGTAGCCCAGGCTGGCCTTAAACTCATGGTGATCCTCCTGCCTCAGCCTCCCAAATGCTGGGGTTATCGGCATGTGCCACCACACTCAGCATGGTTTGTGAGAAATTTTGATGGAGAGAACAATTTGTTCTTTTTAAATTTCTATGATTGAAGTGGGCTTGATTTTTCCGGATACATTTGTGCTATTTTACTAGGCACTTCCTATCCAGCTCTATTTAACTATTTAACTAAAAGTCTGTGTAAATTCTCTTAAACTTAGAATCAAGGGTAAAGACATTTACGAATTGTAAAATTCTTGTGCTTTTTAAAACAAATATAAGCCAGGTGTGGTGGCGCAGTCCTGTATCCCAGCACTCAGGAGGCTGAGACAAGAGGATTATTGCCAGTTTGCAACCAGCCTGGGCTACAAAATGAGTTCAAGGCCAGCCTGAACTGCATAGTGAGATCCTGCCTCAAAAAGATGAAAAATAAAAAAATAAAATTAAAATATAAATGAAGTGTCTAATTGAGTAAATATCTTGATATGTGTCTCAAAAGCTAGTGCATTATGAGGTGGAGGTCTTCACCAAAACACAGAATTCCTGTGTTTGACTATCCATATCCCCTGCATAGCGATCAGGGCAGGGGAGGGACTTAGGGCAGTGGAATACGGTCGATTGTGAGATAATTGCAAACCTGCAAGGTGATGAGGCTGCTGGAAGGCTGGATGGGTCTTGCCTTGTGTCGGGGAGGTGCGGAGGGCAGCTGAGGAAGGTGTGCTCCACTTGCGTTCCACGTGTGACCGTTAACCACGACAGATCAGCATGGATGGACTCAGAAACCCTTAGCAGATCCGTAAAGCACCCTTCCGGATGTGTGGATGAGTGACATGGAGACCAGCAAATGGGGGGAAATCCCGGCCCCGTTAAGTGTGACACTAACCAATAGGCTTGTGGCTTGTATGGAATAAACAGGGAAAGAAGGAAGCACTGCAGTCCTCCTGAGTGGGTGTGGCCTCTGCTGCCGACACCTTCCCACTGGCCTCCAGGTCTCCACTTTCCCCAGCCTTCCATCGCAGGCTCATGCAGTGACCCTCCGGGAGCTTCCACACCTCCCACCTTGGACTGGTGCTGCATCCCTCTTGTTCCGCTGTCCTGTCTTCTGGCTAAGCAGTTGCTGCACGCTCTTCCTCTGATCCTGCAAACCTACTTAACAAAGCCCCCATGTAATTTTACATGTCTTCTGGATTGACATTGTTCCTGTAGAGACCCCTACCGAATACACTGCCCGAGTGGTATGTTTGCACCCCCTTCTAAGAGGACCTCCTTGTAAGAGGAAGGACACCCTTGTAAGATGAAACAGAGGGGGCACCTGCAGCAGCCATGAGGCTAAGCCACTAGAAACGCCCATCCAGAAGGTACCATTTAATCACAGGAGCGCAGGTCACAGGTAACCCCCAGCTGTGGCACTTTGGGCTCCACTGCAACTTTGGAACTGGAGCCACGCTCTGTCCAGGCTGCCCCCAGCACAGTAGGAGTCCTGGGTCTGGCCATTTAGTCCACCAACACTGCAAGGGCAGTCTTTGAGCTGCACTGGAGTTGGGCAGGATTTTCTGAAGACCAGAGCAGAGCCTGAGGCTCTCCCTGCCCAATCCTCTTCGCTCTTTCCCAGCTGTCAGACCAGTGGCGTGGTCACTTCCACCTCTGTTCCCCCTGCACCTCTCACTGGCCCCTTTCTCACAGTCTCGCAGAAACAGGCCGTTAGATGGGGTCTGAGGTGCAAGGAGTCTACCTGGGAGACGTGTCCAGGATACACTGCTCGGGGATGAGTGGCTGAGGCAGGAAAGGAAAGGGCGCTGATGAAAGGAGTATCTGAAACAAGTCCTTGCTGTGCACAGCCGCGGCTCAGCCCTGCCGGGGGCCTCAGGGACACTGTGGGGATGCTAGTGAGAGTTGCCCACCTGCGGGCTGAGAGACAGCCAGCGCCTTCGTCCACTTACTACACCTTTGAGGGCTGATTTCTCGGGATAATCATTCCCTGGTGTCTCTACCCTTCCTCTGCATAGACAGAACAAGTCACTGAAGCCAGAAAGAGCCTTCAGGCAGGGACAGCAAGGGCAGGCAGCTCAGAGTTGTGGCAGCATTTGTGAAAATCACTCCTACCAAGGAGACATGGGCGTGGCCCTGACCACTGCTCCCTGGGTGTGGAATTTATTTTAGCCACAGCGGCGGGCGCACAGCGTGGAGTGAGCCGGTTGCCACTTGGCCTAGAATGCACAGGGCCTGCCCTGCATGGGAAGGGAGAGGGGCACATACCAGCCAGGAAGGATGGTCTATTTCAGAGGACAGGCAAGAACTGCCTTTCATGAGGTCAAGGCTGTTTTTCCAAGAGATTCTATTAAAAACCATTATCATGAGAAAGTGCAATTAGGTGAAAAACAAAATCATCCTGAATGTCATCTTATCCCCTAAAGTATATGGCAAAAACCTTTCCATGCTCAAAATTGTACTTTCATGTTAAGTGGAATGACGCAGAGCCACGTGCTTGGCGTAGCTTGTATTAGCAAAAACAGCCAGGTGTTGAACAGCACAATGAGGGTGGGGGTATTGCGTCCTTTAAAGGTGCTTCCGGGGGCTGGGGATATAGCTCAGTGGAATAAGCGCTTGCCTAGCAAGCGCAGGGTCCTGAGTTCGATCCCCAGTACCGCAAAAAAAAATTAAATAAATAAATAAAAATAAGGGTGCTTCCAGATGGTGTTTACTGATGCAGTGCTTGTTTCTAGAAAGAGCCTCAAGTCACTGGCAACCGTGCTATTCTGTGGGTTGCTGTCCTGAGCTGCAGCAGCCTTGTGCAACTTCCACCCTTCTCATTTTAAGACGCTGCAAAGGTCAGAAAGACAGGAACTGCATTCTCAGATTCCGGCACAGCGAGGTTCAGCAAGGGGAAGGCGATTCAGGAAAGAGAGGCAGGGGCCCAGGGCATCGTCCCTTAGCTCTTTTCCCCTGTGAGTGAGGACACACCCGTCTCGGGGCTGCAGGAGATGGCTGTGATGTGGCCACGGGCCCCTGAACTCCGATCACAGGGGCTGTGGCTGCTCCGGAATGCGTCACTCTGGGGGACCCCCAGTTTTCCAGCCCTTCAGAGGTTTTACTGTCAAGTCTCTTTCTGCTTGAACTCTCTTATGTGGCCCTAGAAGTGGGAGGGATGAAATGGGCGGGGAAATTCCTTTTGAGTCCGTACCTTTCAGCATGCATGAATATAATGTATAGATATGTATCTCCATGTCCCCTTACATCATTGCACAACCCTCATCACCATTCAGAACTCTCTTCCTCTCCCCAAAGGGAAACTCCATGCCCCTTAAACAATTCCTCTTTCTCACCAACCCCTGGCAACCAGCATTCTGCTTACATTCTGCCCCTGAGGAGATGGGCCACTCTAGGTTCTTCCTGTCAGGAGTACTGTACAATATTTGTCCTTTCCTGACAGATTAACTTCACTTAGCACAGTGTCTTCAAGGTTCATCCGTGTTGCCATATGGGTCGGAATTTCCGTCCTGTTTAGGGCTGAATGATATTCCATTGTATGGACAGACCACCTTTTGTTCATCTGTGTGTCCATCAGTGGACCCTTGAGTTTCACCTCTGGCTATTGTGAAAAGTGCTGCTATGAACATAAGTGTGCAAGTATCTCTTCAAGACCCTGCTTTAATTCTTTGCATATGTATATTCAAAATGGAATTCTCAGATCCTAAAAATAGTAATTCTATGGCTAATATTTGAGGACCCACTACAGTATCTTCCTCACTCTAGACATTTCTATACTATTGGAATATAGTGGGTAAATAGGAATTTGAAAGACTAATAAAAATTAAACATGCCCAACCCCGTAAGAGAACATCTATCTGGAAGCTGAACAGAAGGATGTGTCAGTTTTCTTCTAGGATGTTTATGAGTTGGGGGAATGGGGTCCCTCACCCCCAACCTTAAGGGCTCTTCCTTCTTAGAATCTGCACTGTTCTTCTCTCCCTTCTGAAATGTATTGTCACTGTTCTTCTGCCCATCACTGAAGCTTCTGTATGGAATCTGTTCTTCTCTCTTCTACTCTAAACTTGTCTTTCACTTTGGCTCCCTCTCCCAACACCTAGTTTTCAGTTTCTACGCAGAGGGCTGGCCTTTTGCACATAGGATGTATGATTAAAAAATACAGTTAATGTTTAAAATTTAGAACAACTTATTATAGTAAAAAAAATGCCATTAGTTCCCCTCAAAGTACACCACCCTGCTTTGAACACTTTTGTCCCACCCAACTTGTCACTTTCTAAAGCAGTACTGGTGGCTTATTTGTTTGTTTTGTCTTTTGAGGCAGGGTTTCACTTTGTAGCCCAGATTGGCCTTGAACTCACAGCGATCCTCTTGCCTCAGCCTCCTGAGTGCTGGGACTACAGGCGTGCACCGCCGCTCCGCCTCTGACACAGCTCTAGAAGGCCTCTTTCATGTCTTTAGTTGCGCGCTGTTGGCTGCTTCAGTGTCCTGAACAGATTCCAAACATTTGCCTTTCACGGTCGTTTTGACGTTGAGGAAGAGCCACAAGCTGCATGGTGCCAGAGCTGGTTAAGAAGGTGGATGAGGATGCAGAAATGGCCATAGACATTTTGAATGCTTTGCTGCACACCGCACAGCTCTAAAGCCTGGAATCCCAAATAAACACAAAGCCGTCCTGGTCGCAATGGTGGGCCATGATGAAAAGATGAAATGGCATTTCCAAACTATAAGCAAACTTGTTCAGGAGGACAGCGGCACTCTCCTCAGGAGAAGGCTGCCGCGGCCCCACAAGGCAGGAATGGAGCCGCCTCCAAAACGGCCCTGTCCTTGCTCTAGCGGCTCTGGCAGGCCAGCCATCCCACCGCTCACTTGGCTGCAAGAACCTTGACGGCTGGAAGCGCAGACCGGATGCCTGAGGCTTCTCAGAGACAGGAGAAAAGAGAAGTAAATAGAGTGGTTGATTTAGCACCATAAGTCAGTAATTTACCTTCCTGATTTATATACTGTTAACCTCATCTGATTTCAGTTAGTGCTAATCTGACCACTGTGAGCCATGACGATCGTGCTTTTATTTATTTATCTATTTATTTTTTATTTTATTTTATGTTATTATTGCTTTGAGACTGCATCTTGCTTTGTAGTCCAGGCTGGACTTGAACTCACTATGTAGCCCAGGCTAGCCTCAAATTTACAGCAATCCTCCTGCCACAGCCTCCTGAGTGCTCAGATTACGGGTGTGCACCACCACTCCTGGTTTGAGATTGTGCCTTTAAAGCTGTAAAACAGAGGACCAGACTGTGGATTTGGATAAATTACTGAGGTGAAGCATGACACAGAGCCAGGCTCCTGGAGACAGTCCCTGGCTCTCCCTGAGCTGATTTCAAAATATAGCAGTGTCACCTTGTTCCTCCTTTAGAAACATCCCAGTGGTGTCTTACAAAAGGACTGCTCTGTAGATGACTTTAAAATGAACAGGAAAGAAACCCGCGTCTTAGGCTTTCTTTTATCCTTCAATATTGTCATGCAGAGACATGGGTGATCCTGTCTCATCTTTACAAAGGACGGCTGCGTTTTGAAAAAAATGTGAGCAGTTTATAACCACTGGGTTTCATTTTTCTTTCTTCCTAGCTTATAAAGCTGTTGCTTTGAGGACACAGTCTAAAAGCCAAAATAAAAGGGAAGAGGTGTATAGTGTCAATTATGGTATTCACTCTGAGTGACATATTTCTTAAGGGATCGTTAAGTTATCCCTCAGATTAGCGGGCAGTCCTAAAAGCGTGGCCAAGTGTGGCCAGGCTCTGACTCATTAGAGCCCTACTAGGCAAACCTTCAGCTCGTTATACAACATGCCTAAGAATGAGCTAACTCAACACACTAAAAATATGAACAAACATCTCTGGCATCTTCCAAAAGTCTAAAAGTTACTCCTGTTGGGGGGAAACTGTTCTTTCATTATCCTGCTTTTCAAAAGTATTCAATTTTTAGGTTAATGTTTAAAGGAAGAACTCTTCGATTAGTTCAAAGTAAAAGGGAAGACGTGGCTTGCTTCCCTGCCCTCTCTCATTAATACAGTGTACATTCCTTGCTGAGCTGGAAACCTTTCTCACAGGAACACTTGCTAAATTCCTCCCCAAACACTGCATGTCTTTAAAGGTTCCCTAACTACTGACTGGCTTATTCAAAGTTCCATTTAAATTGGTTAAATGAGCTGGTTTATAGAACAGGTAGTAATAAACATTTGAATTCTATTAAAACTGCTAAAAAATAAAAGTGTTATTGAAGAAATCTGGTTTCAGTGCACTGCCATAATCTAATTGTCTTGGAAAAAAGGAATTTGACCCAGAGGTATAGTTAAAGCATTGCAGAAAGGGACTCGTATCCCTTGTTATTTGAAAATGAGAGAGATATTTTTCACCCTGCACCTTACTTCAGGGAAAATTGAATTTACTTCTATGAAGGAAAGAATAGTAAAGCACTGCCAGGCTTGTGCTCTCTGTGTTGCTTGGTATCTGTTGTCTTTTTAAAGTTTTCCAGACAGAATTAGTTGGTCCTTAACAAGCTGAGGTATTTTCAACCAATACGCTGAGGTCATTTCTCCTAGCTTCAAGAAGGTTCTGGAAAGTCCAAGAATTCTGGATTAGAATATGTTTTTCAGATTCCTATGTGAGAATGTTTGTCAAGGTAGGAGAACAGAATATATTTCATTTAGGACTTCATTTGCTTTGGTTGTAACTCTTTGACATTTAGCCCCATGGAATGTGATCCTCCATTAACTTCTCTCAAATTTGTGGACGGAACAATTCCCAAGGCTCCGATGAGTGTTACAGCTAGAATCTGTCCCAGGGAGTTACTCCTACAGCCACCTTTTTTCTGCATATCCATGCTCTTTCTCTTCTAAAACAGACTGTATACTGGTTAATTTGCTAGGGCTGCCATCACAGCGGCCCAAACTGTGTGGCTTAATCCATGGATTTTTATTCTCCCACAGGCCTGGAGGCCAGAAGTCTGAAATCAAGGTGTGGTCAGGGCAGGTTCAGAGAAAGAATGTGTCCCAGGCCTCTATCCCAGCTCTTGGCGTTTGCTGGCGGCAGTCTTTGGCATTCTTTGGCCTGTCTTCACTCGATGTTCTCCGTTTCTGCATCTGTCTCCTGTCTTCTTATAGGAACACAAGTCATATTAGGATTAGGGCCCCGTACTCCAGAAATGATCTCATCTCAACCTCATTGCACTCCAAAGCCCTGTTCCAAATAAGGTCCCTAATAACTCCTACTGGGAGTTAGGACTTGAACATATCTTTCCACGGGGTGCAACACAACCACAACACACTTCTCGACTTTAGCCCACCTAGTGTCTGCTTGGGTGCTGTCTTGGTTACTTTTGTCTCGTTGCTGAGAGAAAATACCCAATGCCCAAAATGAAGGAAGGAAAGGTTTATTTAGCTTACAGTTTGTGGAGGTTTCAGTCCATACATGGCTGGTTCTGAGGCAGAGCGGCACATGGCAGCGGGCAAACTGTTCAAGACAGTAGAGCACAGCAAAAGCAACCAGCCAAAAGGGAAGAATGGCTGCAAGCAGCCTCTTTCATTCCCTTCCACTGTAAACAGCTTACCCCCACCCAGGGGTGGTGAACCTCTCACACAATCTCCATGCCCTCCTCTTCTACAGGCTCAGGCTTTATACAAAGTAAGCACCCTGGCTCCCTGCTGAGTCACTCTGCCAAACCTCTGGACTCCCCAAGTTGACACAATGTATCAACCAGAACAGGTGCCTCAGTCATCACTTGGAACATCAGTGCAGGTGCTGAACTGAAGTGGCTATAGGAACAGCCACTTATAGGAACAGGGACTTTTCTACCTTCTAGCAGATACAGGTGCACATCTCACGGTGCTGAAAGCTTGGATCATCTCTTCTTGAGGTTGCTGGACCCAAGCAGTACAGGTCATAGAGTTACCATAGACGTGTGCTCAGAAATAAATTCAATAGGTTTCTAGGAACATTGTTAGATACTGTTGCTACCAAGGGAAATCTAGTCATCAACAAACATGAAAAATATTTCATTATAGAAAATTTCAAAAAAGACACCAAAGCTGGCCAAGGAGTAGAATACATCCTTGTGCATTCACTCTCCAGCAGGGCCAGCTTCTATAAGGCCTGCATTTTCATTGGCACTTGGAAATTATGTATACAGCCCATCTTCTCAGATTCTTAGTTGTCAGTCTTAGTCAACAAAATTTTACTGAGGGCCTACTATGTGCCAAATATCATAGTAGGAGGTTGGATTGGGGGACAAAGAATGCAAGATCCTGGTTTGCAAGGCCCATACACCCCACTACAGACAAGTAAACCTGCCAGATTGAGCAAAGAAAACCACAGAAAATCCCGGTAAATAATGCTTCAGCATAAACATACCTCGTTCTCATTTCTGGTAATTACCATTCTATTTTCTTTTTGTATGGATTGGTGGATGTCAGATACCTCATAGACATGGGATCACATAGTGTTTTGCTTTCTGTACCTGGGTTATTTCTCTTGGCAGGTTTTACCCATGTTGTACATGGGATGAGATTTCCCACGTTTTAAGGCTGAAAAATATTATTTCTGTGTGTATACCACACTGTGTTTATCCATTCCTCCTGCCCACAGACACTTGGGTTGTTTCGTCTTCTTGGCTATTTTGAATAATGGACTATTTCATACTTAAATGAGATAATGCAGTTTGAAGATGGTAAAGGTGTATATAACAGTATAAGTGCTACACGTTTTTGTGTGTGGCCTTTCTGGCCTCAGTTTCCACTGCGCTCTATGTTCTCACCTCCACTAGGGAGTTGAAGGACACCCCTGTCTATGCTCCACGAATCCCTTCTTTCTCTCTCAGTCTTTGCTCCTGTGGGTATGTTATTTCTTCTTTGGGGTTCCCTGAGTATTTCTCCTATGCCCCTCCCTTTGCTGTTATGATCTACATGTAGATGGCCCCCAAGAGCCTCATGCGCTCCTAGGTGAGGCTTTAGGACGGTGATTGGATATAACTGCATGTTGGGGAGGGCCTGCTCAGAAGAGTCAGGTGGCTGGGGCTGTGACCTGGAAGTGTTTAGCTCTTCCCTCTCTCTCCTTCCTGGCCGCCATGACAGGAGTAGCTTTTCTCCAAGCTCTTCCTCCACGCCTTCCTGCCATGGGGCCAGCCAACCACGGATGGAAAACATGAGCCAGAATAAACTTCTCTTCCTCTCTTTATGTTGTGGGTGTCAGGGATTCTGTCCCAAAGATAAGAAAGGGACTAAAACATGTCCCCGTTTCTTACAGAGTGTTCTAAGATTATGTCCAGGGTTTAATGTAAGAGATATGACTGAGCAGGCAACAGGGATAGCCCAGTGCCATTGAAAGAAGAATGTACACCATCCCATGCGGCACTACAGAAGTATCAGGCTGGGCAGGAGGACTGGTGTGAGGGCAGGGCCTAAGCCAGAGCCTTCACCAGGTTTCCCCAGAAGACAGAAGGGACAGAGACAGGCTAGGATTGGCTACTTTGAGTCATGGGGGTGGGCCTTGGGCTAAGGGATGGTCTCTCATTACCTGGAAGAGGTCCTCGGGTGCCTCACGGTGGGCCAGGAGAAATACTGGCTTAGCATGAGAGTCAGTGAAGAAGGTATGGGATGGGGCGTGGTCTAGGATTGGCCCATCCATCGTCTATCTATGTATGAAGAGGAGGTTCCTGGGAAAAGGTTTGGTTCCTTTCCTAAGGCTGGAGGAAGGAAAGCTGCACAGAGGCGAAAAGGAATCTAAAGAGACAAGCTCCAGCCTAGGGTGGTGGTGCCCACCCACCTATACTCTCAGCACACTGGGAAGCTGAGGCAGGAAGATCACAAAATTCAAGCCTAGCCTGGGCAATTTAGCAAAACCTGTCTAAAACAAAACATTTAAAAGGCTGGAGATGTCGCTCAGTCTGCAGTGGGTTCAGTGCCCTGCCCTGCACTTTGACAGACAGATAGGTAGACAGATAGACAGATAGACAGAGAGACAGGCTTTACTGGTTTCCCTACCCACTTTCTGGAAGGTGGACTTGTCTGGAGGGGCCGTGGAATCCTTTCTCCTGGGCCTCACCTGGTGCACTGCTCTACCTATAGCTTTTTCAGTATATCTGTGATGAACCAGTTCTGTGAGTTGAACCTGAGGGGACAGCGGTGGGAAGCCCTGTTTATAGCTGGTCAGTTAGAAGCACAGGGAAACAATCAGGGCTTAGGATTGGCTCCCCAACCTGTGGGGTGTGACGCTATGTCCAAGTGGAGTCCTGCCAGAGCAGAACTCAAGGAGAAGACATGCCCTGGGGTGCACTGAAGAATGGACTCCGGGCTCACTTGGTGTGTGAGGGAAATGTCTGCCACTTTTTAGGGTCACAGATGTCATCTGTGTTGGTTGTGCTGTGACAGCAGAGGGAAAACAGGTTCTTTGTTTTTTTCTGATGCACTACTCCCAAAATGCCACTTTAACACAGTGATTCCTCAGAGCAGAAGGCACTGAGAATCAGAGGCACCAGAAGGACTCCTCCATGCTCCTCCTCTGCCGTTTCTGCCCTTTGCCCATGACAAAGATGGCGGCCCTGCATCAGGAAGAGAACATTGTATTTCCAAGGTAGGGAGTTGCTGGTTGAGGGAACCAATGCAACACACTTACTAAGCTAACCCTTATCTCCCTTTGGTTTTCCTCTACGTATTTCCTAGTCACTGTCACACAATGTACTGCCTCACCCCAAGCCTCTTGTCACAGACCCACAATTTATCATTCTTTATGTGTAAAGTTATAGAAGCTCTTGGACTCAACATCTTCTTGGGGTCTTCATTTTCCTCCTCAAGGTTCTATGTGCATACAAAAATGTTAAATGAATTCTATTGTTTGTTTCTTGTTAATCTATTTTATATTTGCTTAATGCTTAACCCCAGTCACACAGCCTAAGAGAATAGAAAAAAGGTTTTCCTCCTCTATACCTTTCCTGGAGCAGAGAGCCAGCCCTGGGAGAGGTAGTCTGTCCCTAGATGTGTAAGGTCCCCCAAGATATGTCACAACATCATAAGACACAAAGTAAAGAACCTAATTAATACAGGGGTGAAGTCAGCCAGTCCCACTGGGCTCTCCCCTGCAGTTTTCCCACAGGCAGGCTCAGAGACACTGCCTTGTTTTCCCTGGACAGCTGCTTGGTTATGGCCTTGCCCAAGTTTAGTCACTGGGGACACATGAAGCCGTCTCCCAAGGAAGTAGGGCATGGCTGCCTATGTGTTATTAATGGCTGCCTGTGTGTTATTAATGGCTGCCTATGTATTATTAATGCATTCTACTTGCTATGAGGTCTCAGGCCTAATTAATTATCCTTTCAGAAAGCGTCTGCTCATCTTCCCGCCTTGGCCTTAGGGGCGGTCCCTCAGTCCCTGAGTTTGGAGAGCTGTACATGTGGCAGTGCCAATGATTTCTGTGGCTGGAGTTGGTTTCCCCTCTGTTATTGTCTAGGTGGTTGTGAATTTGAGTGTTGCTACATCTCCAGCTGTAAAAATAAAGACTGCTAATAAATTACTTCAGGGGAGCTGTGGTAGCTGTTACACTGCCCAGGGATGGGCACCTGATCACCAAAGAAGATTCACCCTTCATCCATGCTTATTGGATGCTGATGTCAGGATGTGGATACAAGTCACCTCCTGTTGGGGCACCCACAGTGTGGATCTTCATAGAGAAATGCAACAGCTTTGTTCTCTTACCCCACGGAGCCACTTACATGAAGGGGAACAAGAGAAGGGCCCATTTCCTGGAGAGGAACCGCTACAGCTCCCCACCTTTGGAGGCTGGAGTAGCTGAGGGCAGGGTCCCACTTGCTTTTGCCTTCCCTGGCTTCCAGCCTCACCGCTGATGGCTTCAGGAGACTGTGCCTTAGAGTTTCTTACTCTGAAATCCCTTGCTTGCTTTTCCCCAGGGCTCTTTCTCATTATGCAACATTTAAAAATCCTTTCTATCTCTTTTCTTGTCACCTAGGATTTTTCACGGTTGTTTCTTTGAAAAGTAATTATAATGGGAAAACTTTTTAAAAATAGCTGTGAGCCAAGCAAGGTGGTGCACACCTTTAATCCCAGCATGGGAGGCTGAGGCAGGCAGATCACAATGAGTTCAAGGCTGACCTGGGCTACAAAGTGAGCTCAAGGCCAACCTGAACTGCATAGTGAAACCCAGAACTGCAAAATAAAATAAAATAAAAGAACAAATAGTTGGGTAGGTCCATATGAGGTACCCTAAAGTTTTGGAATAAAAGAGACCATGTCACAGATCAACTGTGTTAAAATTCATGAGTCTATATTGCAACTACATTAAAAAATATAGCAACTTCCCTGTCCTGCAGAGTCTCATGGCACCAAATTCTTATTTCCCAAACTGATAAATATGGAGAAAGGAATGGATTGTTTGGTCTGCTTTTCTGTTGTAAACTGTGTTACTCTAGGTGCAGCTGAAATATATGAAGACTAGTAGAATATATATCTGTCAATGTCTCAGTGTGTGTCTCTAAAAGACACTCTTTTTGTAAGCCATGTAACCATGACTGAATTACCACATTTACAAATACACAGCTAGCACTGACATGTTTGCAAATGAAATGAAAAAGAAGTTATACAAAGGTCATCATCAGTGGACACAAGCTACATAAAATGAGAACAGAGATCACCAACCTCCTGCTGGAAGTTTACCACATCCACTTATAAGGAAGTCCTGCTCCTCCCCACTGTGCTGAATCAGGTGGTCTTTAAATCTGATCACCAGTTACCAGAAACACTGGAGTCAGAGGTGCATGCTAATAGCAGGAGAATGTAGTCAGCAAAATCAAGAATGTGGGAAACTATCCCAGGCAAGGGACCTGCTCAGGTAAAAAATGGGAAGCAGACCCGTTAGTTTAAAATTTTAGAGACTTCAAGAGACACATTGATGAAATGCCTTGAACAAACCAACGGTTCAAAGCATTTCTGAGACCTGTGGGACAGCAGAATGTGAATATTCATAGCGTTGTGATCCTATCTCAAAACAGACCCAGAGGTACACTACAGGTATGTATGCAGAGACATAGATTTATAATACCAAAATATTTACAGATGTAAGTATTCAACATCTAGAGTTTGCTTCAAAATAGTGCTGATATGTGTTCCAGGGAGGGAATGCATTGGTTACCAGAGATACGACTGGCCGAGATTGGTGAGGTGTTGGAGCGGGCTGATGGGAGCTTATTGTATTGTTCTCTCCACTTCTATGTATATCTGAAATGTTCCATGGCTAAAAGGAAAATGGAGGAGTGAACAAGCCAACGCTCTGTTCCACACTTCCCTGGTGGGCGCGTGGGTGGACGAAGGTTCTTTATCAATTCTATAAATAGGTTTAAAATTAGGTCTCAGAAACATCTGCTCTTTTTTCTGCACTGCGTTCCACCGCAGCTGTTGTGAAGCTCTGTTCGCTCAAGAGCTGTGTAGTGCATCATGGTGTCAGCAGCTCAGTCTGCTGCGCGACTGTGTACCACGGCCCCAGATGTGCAGCAACTTTGCTCGGGAGGCACAGCAAGGTCAAAACATGCCCACAAGGTGACAGTATCCAAAGACGGTGCTGCCGTTTCCCTGGTTGCCCTGGCGGATTACACTCATCCCGCCCGATTGTCTTGCTCCTATCACCAAGGGCTTTAATCACTTAGAACAAAAATCCGTATTGAGAAAAACGACATCAACCTTTCAAAGCAGTTAAATATACATACCACAGAGCAGACTCAATCTATTCCTAAAGATGATGTGGTTCTTAAATATTTAATACTCTTCTCTGCACACCTTAAAAACATTCACTCTTTTCACGGTGGCTCGTCTGCATATAAATACTATCTTTCCTTGTGTGAAAGAACATTTTTACTATTAACCCGCTTTGAAATTAGGTCAGCCTTTGTGTTTTAGGGGCTGATTTTTATTCCTCCTGTGCTCCTCATGCCCATGCCATTGGCCTAGTTAGTTTCGTCGATACTTTTAGGCCACTTTGAGGGATCCTACTAAATTATTGTCACTGAAGTGGCACTTGTGAGTCTTCTGGCTTCCACCAAAGGACCCGGAGGCTGCTCATAAAGGCTGGTGCTGTCTTGTTTTCGAACAGCAAGGTAGAAAACAGGAGCCAGATGAAGAAAAGTTGCTAACATTTTCCCCTGAGTTAAAGAGTTGAATTTTAAAAGACTGTTAATTTTTAAAAGCAGCATAGATGTGAGAGATTTCTTTTAAATGAGAGGCACAAGAAGAAATTCTTTCTTGGTGATACTTTTTAACGTTTCCTTGTGCTGAAGAAAAAAAATCCCCAATGCATTAAAAACTATATCCAAGCATGGAATAGTCACAGCATAACACTTTTTAAATGAAGCAAGCAGCTATTTTCTAGACTTAAGTTTTATAAAAAAAAATGAACCCTCAAATCCTTTTAGACACTAATTTTATTTTAAAAGTAGCACTCATTGAGCTATTAGTTTAACACTTTCATATTCTAATTTAAGAAATATTAATGAGAAACATTAAAATATTCCACTATATTTAAAGTGGGAGTAGAGACAGAAAAAACAGAGAACTTTTTAAAAATAGTTTTTATTCTATTTTTGTATTTTAATTTGATGCAATAAATGTTCCATTTTAATTTTTTCTTTTACCATTCTCTGAACTATGGGCAACGTTCATAGTTCTGAGAGTAATAAGTACCCAGAATGCACCTTGCTTTGTATGGTGGGATCTTATGCTGTGACTCACGAATCATTACATCCTTATTCTGAATGAGTTTTTTGTCATGTAGCCCTCTTAATTCCCCCGCATTTATTAGTAATATTTGAGATTTTTATGGAGCAAACAAATGAAGAATCTAAATCTCAGCGAATGGTGTGTTCACTTATTTATTTATTTTTGTCTTTTGGAGACAGGGTCTCTCTATGCAGTTTAGACTGGCATTGAGCTCACTTTGTAGCCCAGGATGGTCTCAAACTTGCAACGATCCTCCTGCCTCAGCTTCCTGAGTACTGAGATTACAGCTGTGCCTCCACGCACAGCTTCACTTCTTTTAAAAGGGAATAAGATCAGCCTGTAGACTGACCCACTTGGCAATGACTACTAGGAAACTGTATGGACCAACTCACCAGGCATCATATGAAATTCAACCCATTTGCCTCTTCTGCAGGTGACTCTCAGTTGATGGTACATTAATACTAGAGGCCAGGTTCCTCATTTCACCAGACAAGGGATATGCTCTTTCAGGTCACAAGACAGAGAAATGTGACACTTGGGGTAAGGGGGTCTTAAGAGAAGTTTAGCTAAGAAGGTGATGCATGCCTGGGTGGCATAAAGGGGACACATTAACTTCAGGGTTTCCAGGAAGGGCTTGCGGGCCTGGCCTTTGATTCCTCCTGGTGACCTAGTATGAAACGAACACAAACACAGACATGCAGGAGATGTTTATCAACTCTGCAGGTGACTCAAAGAAAGGAGAGGACAGTACCGTGATGGAAGACAGTCCTACTTCCAAATGATGGTTACAGCTTGGAACACTGGTTGGGGGCTAACAGGAAGACACTTAAGTTTTTCATGTTTAAAAATGTACCTGGGATTTTCTTTAATCCAATATGGTAAGACACACAGGTCTGGCAGTTAGTGTCACGAAGGCAGAAATTTTGATGATAACCACAGTCCCCTAGAAATGAGGAGCACGCCACTGGGGCCACCTGGGCAGGCTCCAGGCTCCCAGAGAGAGCCAGGGCACACGGGCAGAAGCATTTACTGTGGTTTCTCGGGAAGGTGGAACGGGCAGGTCCCGGACTGGAGCAGAGGAGCTGTCTGAGTTGTCTGATCCTGGCCCTGGGGCGACCGGGCAGCTGGTTACTGTCCCTAAGTGTGAGAGGTGCTAAGGGAGGCAATGGGGGCCATGGGTCCTCGATGGGTGTGTTTGCTTTTGGAAGGTGCGCTCGCAGGTGAGTCCTGTGTGACCTCTAGGAACTGGCTCGTCCTGGGAGGGGCTGCCTCTCCAGGGCAGCAAGGCGCCAAGATGTCAAAGGCTTAAATTCAGAAACTAGAAAATGTGGTTAGTCCATGAACACAGTGTATAAATCTCTTGCCAAGAAAAAAAATAGGAAGATCAGGTTTAATAATTCATGTAAAAAATGTAGGGTTTGTTTTGATGGTTGGTTAACAGATCCATAGTGTGATACTAGACTGTTCGTGTAGCAGCTTGTCACTTGGGTCTTCCCTCAAATGTCATCTCCTCAAGCTCCTCCCTCCCACCTCGCTGGGTACCCATCCCCACCTCTGGTCACGCCTGAGGGTGTTAGAGCAACATCTTTGCTATCTGAAATAATGAGTTGTGCTTATCTCTCTGCTTGGCTGACATCTGTCTAGACATGTGAACTGGAATGTAAGTCCTGTTCCCTGCTGTCTCCTCGGCCTCGAGAACAGGGCCTGGCACAGGGTAGGCCCGCAGTAAATAACTGCTGAGTGCACAAATGCAGCGCTGGGGAGAAATGCAGTAGTATCTTCAATAGAATGTACCGGTGTCTATTTGTTGATCACAGAAAAAAAAAAAGTTCTTTTGTTAGTAAATTCCAAGCACATGACATCAAATTTTGGGTGCTTGTCTTAGTCACTTTTCTCAACAACACTGGGACAAAATACACAACTTAAAGGAGGAGAAGTTTACTTTGCCTCACATTTTTCAGTCTACGATTGGCTGGTACCGAAGAAGAAACAGCACAGCTAAGGGGCCTGGCGGAGGAAGAGCTGCTCACACCATGGCAGCCGGGGAACAGAAAGAGGAGGGAGAAGCCCAGGGGGAGGGAGTCCTTCCACGTCACGTCTCCAGTGCCACCCTTCTTCTCACCAAGCCCTGTGTCCTGGTGTCACATTTAGCTGGAGGCTCTATGATTCAATCACTTTTCAAAGCCTTGCCAGTGGTGAGCACCCCAGGCTTTGGGAAGACGTCTGGATAGAAACAGTAACAGTGGCCCCCATTTTAAAGAAAACACTAACACACTGAAGAGACCAGTGCACAGATAAGCACACCAGGATGGTCCACATACTATTGCTTACGGGGTCTAGAGAGAAACAATGGACATTTAATTAGCAGCTACTATGTGCCAAGGACTATGTTAGATGGTGAAGAAGCAAATTTCTGCTCGCCACATGCAGATACTTGCCTGGCCAGGATTAAGGGTAAGGGAGGCTCCCTATGTGGGGGGATTTGGGTCAGCTTGACTTGAGGTCATGCTTTGAGAAGATGGAACTCACAGACTTCCCTCAGACCCTGTTGACCTCACCCAGCTGTTCCATAGCCCACTTATGCCCTGCTGGATACAAATAGAGACCAGCTTCTCTGGATCTAGGGGACATAAGTGCTTCTTGGGCTCCTTTGCCAGTGATGGTCAGTTGCATATGTCACCTAGGCCAGGCCGTGATTGTGTAGGCATGTAGTATGGTGAGTATCTCCAATCAGTTGACTTTAGGTAAAGATTATGCTAGAGAATCTGGCTGGGCCTCCTCTAATCAGTTGAAGGCCTTACAAGCCATCCCAAGATTTCCCTCAAAAAGAAGAAATTCTGCCTCAGAATGGCAGCATCAGCTCCTTCTCAAGAGTTCTAGGCTGCTAGCCTGCCCTGAAGATTTCAGCCTTGCCAGCCCCGCATTATTTTGTGAGCCAATATCCTAAAATAAATCTAAAACAACACACACACACACACACCCACACCCCCACGGACAGCCCTGTTTCTTGGGGATCACTGATGGATCTGCTGCCCGTGGTCCTCCATGGACAGGCACTCCAGGGTGCTCCCCTCTCTCACTGCTGGGCTTGGAACGAGCCATACCTCTGCTCTGGCCTGGTGAAATCCTACCCATTCACATCAGCTCCCAGGTTCATGAATTCTTCCCACCCCCCATGCCATGTTCAAGCCCTCCACATCCGCCCAGGGTCAGGGGCTCAGTCTACACGGATTTTCCCAGGAGACAATCGTTTGTATGTGCTATCACAACTTGTCTTGGGTGACTCTGCTGGGAGAGGGCTCAGGGAGGTGGCAGCTGGCTCGCCCCAACTTTGCCCGTGCATTTTCTTTGGCAGGTTTTGCCGTGGTTCCTCCACCATAAATCACTGGTGTGAGCTGCCCATACACCGAGTCCTGCAAACAATAGTGCGTGACTGCACCTGGGATGGTGTTGGGGACCTTGACACACCCTCTGCCATCAGCTCTGGATGCCTCTCTCACTTGCTGCCTCTCTTCTCCCTAACACTGTCCTCTCCACACTCATGGACTCATCCTGTCCCCTCCAACTGAAGCATCTTGCACACATGGCTCTGTGACCTACTCCCTTAACCATGTGTAGGACATGAACACAGAGAGAAATTGATAATAAGGAATTGGCTTACACAACTACGGAGGCTGACATGGCCCAAGATCTTCAAGGTGAGCTGCAGATATGTTTATACGCATTTCTTGTTGATTTATTGTGCCCTCAGGATTAGACACCTCCATAAAGCAGTGGGTTTTAATTTTGTTCTTGATTTGAGCAAACTGTCTTGAAGGATGCATATTTGTGATGACATGATGTCTGGGGTTGGCTTTAAAGACTGTCAAATAAAAATAACTTGCCATGCCCAAGAGTACTGCAAACTCACCGGAGAAATAGCCTAGTGCAGTTTGTGTGCTTAAGTCTATGTTATTATCACATGATAAAGACAGGCTCTCATGTGATAATTACTACTGGTATTTGCTAACATGTATTTTAAAAATTTACCATAAACATTTTCAAACAAAAGTGGCAAGGAGAGTCAATTCCCATAAAAGAAAACCTAGGTTAAATTACCATCAAAAATTTTCCATGTTTGCTTCCTTTTTACTCTTTGTTCTAGTATTTTGAAGAAAATTTTAGATTTCTTGACATTTCACTCCTACTTACTTCATTATGTATCTGTGAAAACTATGCGCTTTTTCTTACACAAGCACAAGGCCATTTATTACTCCTAACAAAATTAACAGTGATTCTTGGGAACCGGAATACCCAGATCATAATCAAAATCTCCTGGTTGTCTCAAAAATGTCTTTCTACATCTGTCTTGCCTGAGTCAGAATCTAGCCAACTTCCACACAGATTCTTTTGTTCTCTCTCTTAAGTCTTTTAAAATCTAGAGCAGCCCTTTCCTTTCTTTTCCAAGACATTTGTTGCATAATATGGGTTTTTAAAAAAGAAAAAAAACTAAAATGTTTATTTTAGAAACACAGATGAAAACAAATGAGGAAACAAAAATGAAATTTGCATGTGCAGTGGAAATACGATCTGGTTAAAAACATGTGGAAACCTAGAACTGGGAAATAAGGGTCTGAAGGTCCAGCATGTCTCTCAAAAGCTGTCTATGCTCAGAGGTGGAGCCTTCGGAGAGTGGCGAGATCACCCCGAGGCTCATGGGAGTTCTGTACCCTTCAGTGGTTTCCTCCTTTGCTGAGTGACAGCTGAGCGTGCTGTTAGGAGGTGAGGCCTAGTTCAGAGAGGCAGAGCGCTGGGGGCATGACCCGAAGGGCCTCTCTCCCTCCCTGCTGCAACCTTCTTGCTCTGCTTCCTGGCCACCGGGATGTGCGCAGCTTTCCTCTGACAGACCCTGCCACTTTGTACTTCCTGCCTTGGAGCCAACTGGTTATTGGCTGTAATGAGAGCCAAAGCCAACCTCCCCTTTTGCTTGTCGGTGTCGCTACGACAAAAAGAATGACTGAGACAAAGGATCATCTTGGTTTCTTGCACAGAGCTCGCTGTTGGGACCTTGAGTGAATTACAGTCATTAACGTTTTTCGAAAGATAACAATGATCTTGTTTGGTGCATTTGTAAGGCAGGGATATCAAGGCACCGGGGTAGTTTTTGTTTTTGGAACGTTTGAGTCGGTGGCTGGCAGAGGAGGCTCTTTGTGTACCACTGAAAAATCAGACAATTTCACCAAGACATTTAAAGTACTGTACCAGGGCTTTGGCTTACTATTGAATGGGACCGCCAGAAGTTAGTTTCGGAATGTGGCCAGCTGGGATGAAGAGAACTCACTTCCTGTCTCAGGCTTGCTGTTTTTGAGTTTGGGCGAGTTGGTAGTCTTCCAGCTCAGTTTCTTCATCCATGACATGATTTACAAACACTAAATTTTTTTTTTTTTTTTGCGGTACTGGGGATCGAACTCAGGACCCTGCGCTTGCTAGGCAAGCGCTTATTCCACTGAGCTATATCCCCAGCCCACAAACACTAAATTTTAAAATGCAGCTCTATCTTTTGCATCTTCAGATGTAGCAGAACGGGGCCTTCAAGCCTGGTGCTAGCAGACGACAACCAGACCCGGAGCCTGGTCGTTAGGTGCACCGCTTCAGTACTCGTCCTCTCCCACCCCTCCAGGGCTTCGTGAAGAAAGGTCAAAGCTGCATCATGACTCAGATGCGATAAGAATAACAGTAATGGGCCTGGACTGTGTCTAGCATATTAATGAGAAGCAGCTTCGACAAGCTTGTGTAATAACGGACTTTACTACTAGAGCCCGGGGGTCGCTAAAAGGCCGATGCAGCAAGACCTTAGGGATGGGGTCAGTATCCATCCGGTGCAAAGAAGAGGGGAAGCAATCCTTTGGGCTGAATTATGGACTCCAGAAAGATATGTCGAAACGCTAACCCTCGGAACCTATGAACGTGTCCGTATTTGGAAACACAGATGGTCTCCAACTTACGATGTTCTGACTTAGTGTTTTTGACCTTATGATGGCACAAAAGAGATAGGAATTCAGTAGGAACTGTAGTTGCAGTTTAAGCTCAGATCTTTCCCGGATAGATGGCACTGTGCAGTGTGATCCTCTCTCAAGATGTTGGACAGTAACTGTAGCAGCCAGGGCAGCTCCCAGCCCTGCAGTCAGCAGGAGACATGACCAACACCCTACAGTGTGCTGTCGCACAGAAAGGATGTGGGAGAGGACAGGCCTGAAATGCACTCATCGTTTTTAAATTTTAGTTTATTGGGTTTTGTTTCTTTGAGACAGGGTTTCACTATGCAATTCAGGGGCTGGGCTTGAACTCACTATGTAGCTCAGACTGGCTTGGAATGCGTGGTGATCCTGTTTTAGCCTCCCAGATGTTGGGATTACATGCATGCCCCATCACGCTCGGCTCTGAAATGCACTTTTAAAATAGTACTGGGGATAGAACATAGGACCTTTCCATTGTGTTACATCCCAGTCCTTTTTGCCTTTTTTAATTTTTTTTTTTAAATAAACTTAAAGACAAGGTCTCACTGAGTCTCTAAACTGCCCAGGCTGACCTTGAACATGGAATCCTCTTGCCTCGGCCCGCCAGAAGCTAGGATTACAGACAAGTGCCACATATCCAGCTTGAAATGCATTTCTAACTTACAACGTTTTTATTTTTATATTTTTTCTTACGACATCTTTAGCTCATGATGGCAAGAAAAACTGTGGTCATTGAAGGAGCAGCAGTTGTAGTCTACAGATGTGAGGAAGGTGAGAACGAGCTCCTGCCCGACTTGCATAGGCCTAAGGCAACGTGACCGGCTGTCTCATATGGAAAGGAGCAAGACAGAACCACACAGGGAGGAAGGAACACACGTGAAGATGGGGGTGGGGCGAGTGAGGTCAGCAAGCCAGGAGCCAGAGGGTCACCAGGGAATCCCAGAACCTGAGACAAAGACACTGACCTGATTCTCCCCAGACGTTCAGAGGGTGCATGGCCCGGCTGACACCCTGGGTTCTGGCTTCAAGGCTCCAGAATAGACAGCAAGTTTCTGCTGTTCGAAGCCACCCAGCACGTGACACTTCGCTCCAGCAGCCCCAGGCACCGAATGTCCCCTTGTGTCCCTGGCCTCGGCTGCGCTCTGCCTATCTGTGGTCTCTCAGGTTCTGTGGACAAGAACAGTGGCTGGCAATGCTCTTCAGTCTCCCTGCAGCTGCAGAGACCAATGGCTCCCCGTCCCCCTTCCCATGGTGGGTGTCAGAGTGGGAGCCCCTCTCAGGCCTCTCAAATGCTGCCCGGCCGGGGCGGTTTGGGGTTGCATCTTTGGAGAGCTGGGGCAGGTGGCTGAATAACCAGGAAGGTGCCCACCGCACTGCGCCCAGGGACAAGGAGCGAAGCTGGTGTGGCCCCCACCATGAGAACACCGCGGGGGGAAGGGCTGGGACACAGGGCCGGGTCGGCTGCTGCCTCCAGTGGAGCGACAGCCTCCCTGGGTTTCTGAAGGTTTTCTTTTCCCCTTTCTGTTGGTGTCTGCAATACACACCACATGCGTTCATGATGGGAACTCGCCCATACACTCATCGTATCTCCGTCCTCCTTCCCGCTGCCCCCACCTGTCCAGCATTCTCCTCATCCTCAGAGAAGGTTACTTCCTGCCCGTTCGGGCTCGGTCCTGTGGCTTCATTCATCTGCCCAAGGTCACTCGAGGAAGCCGCCTGCATCTCCACACAGTGCAGAGACAAAGGCTATGAGAAACGAGGTTAGATGTCCCAGGTTACCTTTTCAGCCAAGATGGAGCTCAGAAGAGGAACTCTGGATGCGATGGGGGAGCTGCCTAGCATCGCCTCTGTGGCTGTAATCACTTCTGCTTTTCCACATCTTTTTACAAGTATCTTAAAGTACTTTTCATGTATTTTTTATTTTATATGCCATCTTAAGAAGATTTTATGATTTAATATAAAAATATTTTTAAAAAGGAAATAAACCAGGCAGGGTGGCACAGGCTGGTAATTCCAGCACGGAGGGAGGCTGAAGCAGGAGAACCTCAAGTTTGAGCCAAGCCAGGGGAATTTAGCAACTTAGCAAGACAGTATCTCAAAATAAAAACATTTTTTAAACGGGCTGGGAATGTAGCTCAATGCTGAGGCCCTGGGTTCAATCCCTAGTATCACCAAAAATATTAATAATCATTTTCTGATCTAATTTCCCAGAGGCATTGGTTTTAATGGAAATGTATTTATTTCAAATGCTTCTATGGCAGTAATCCCTGCTTATCTGAAAGGAATATGTTCCAAGACCCCCAGGGATTCCTGAAAGCTTGGAGAGTCCTGAACCATGTCTTCGATAAAGTTTAGCTTGTAAGGTAGCCTTGGTAAGAGATTGACAATAACTCATAGTAAAACAAAACAGTTATAATAATATATCATCATAAAAGCACCAGCATCACTACTCTTTCACTTTGGGACCATTAGTAAGTAAAACAAAGACCGCTTAGACACAACCACTGTGACCCCGCAACAGCAGATCTAACAAGCAAGATGGCTGCCGCGTGACTGAAGGACAGGCGGTGCAGACAGTGTGGCGAAAATGGACAAAGGCTGGTTCTGCCCCTGGGCAGGATGGAGCCAGATGGCCCAAGATTTCATCACACTACTCAGAATGCTGTGTGACTTAAACTTAGGAATTGTTTCCTTCTGGAATTCCCCATGTAATATTTTCACACCACAATTGATCCTGGTTCTCTGAAGCCATGGAAAGTAAAATTATGGATTTTTAAGGGAGGTTACTGTATTTATCTTATAAATGTCAAATTTTCCAACTCTAATAATGAGAAAATATCTATCTTAGGAACTCCCTTGGACCTCTTCTATTGAATCTCTGAGTTTTTTTTCTTATTTTTCTTCTGTCCTGGATTATAAGGTTGAGATGAGATTCTAGATTTTGTCTCTGGTTCTGTTTGGTTTTCTGTGAGATTTCTGTTGGTCCCTGAGCCGTTCTCCAGTGCCACTTGCTCACATTCCTGGGGGCAGGGACTTACAAGAGTCACTGGTTTCCTTTGTGACCCACGAGTGGTGGTCAGCACAAAGCTGAGTCCTCATGCCCCAGGCCCCAGGCCTACGTTTCAGTTCTCCACTGCTCCGAGCTGTGCTATCTGGGTCCCTGATTTTCCGCTGCAGAAAAAAAAATCAGTTGAGGTTACCCTCAAAGCAAAGGATGTTGTGTTCATTTACTGACAAAGTGACATGGTAGACAGGCTAAGCGACTTGGCAAAGTTTGTGACTAAAGCAAACCGAGCCTGGCTCCTGCATCCTCTTTGCGGTACTTGAGTTTTCTTAGCATCTCTTAAGTTGAACCTGACATGACTCCATGCAAAGGCAGCGTAAAGGAAAATCACCTCCTGTGCAGAAGTCGCAGGGCAGTATTTTGCTGTGGTGCAGGTGAATTGACATCCGCCCACCCATCCCACCCTCTTCTGATACTGGGCACACCTGCCCAGCCCACTGGGTGGCTGTGATTCCACAGCCCTGGCTTTTGAATGAAATGCCCAAGCACCAAAGGCCAAGTTGGGGGCCATTCATTCATCTCGTGTGCCCCTGCAGTGTCCCCAGAAGAGGGGGTCCCCTTACCAGGCAAGAAGGGCTTAGCATACCTCTGTCTCACTCACGGAGGGAGTGGGAAGTTGTGTGGCTGCTTTTTTGCATCTTGCTATGCAGTTCAGGGGCTGGGTTTGAACTCTCTATGTAGTTCAGCCTGGGCTTGAACTCTCAGAAATCCTCCTGCATCAGCCTCCTGAGTGCTGGAATTATAAGCACGTGCCACCATGTCCAGCTGTGACTACTTCTTCTTGGGTCCTAACCCCTAGCATGTGACAGTACTTGGGGACAGAATTGTTAAAGAGGTCATTAAATGTACATAAAGTAATCAGATAGGCTCTAATCCAACAGGACTGGCAACCTTGGAAGAGGAGATTGGGACACAGACACACAGGAAAGAAGGCCATGAGAGGACATGTGGGGGCGGGGAGCCAGTCATCTGCAAGCCCAGGACGGGGCCTCAGGAGAAGCCCCCCACTGACACCTTCATTTCAGACTTCCAGGCTCCAGAGCTGGGAGGAAACACATTTCCGTTCACGCCCCTTGGTACTCTGTCCCGGAAGTCCTAGAAATGAAGAAATGGAGGTTGCCCTCACATTTGAAGATCCTTAAATCAGCATCTGATTAAAAAGCAAAGAAGCACGACAATGTGAGGCTTCCGGAATCAGCTCCCTGTAGCCGAACCCCGTTCTTCCTTCCGTGTGGGCGGGTACCGCTTACTCCGGATGACTTAGTGGCCTGAAAATCAGTGCATCTCAGGCCTCCTCTTTTCCTAACCTCTGACCATGAGAGTCCCCAACACTCAGTCCTGGCCCATCTACTTCCTCCTGCTCTCACAGGAACTTATCAGGTCCTAGACTTTAAACGCCACATATAATGCTATGAGGTGTGACTTAAAAATACAGGGAATGTTTAAGGTTTTAAAATTTATTACTGTAAAGGACACATTGTCATTTATCTCTCCCAACACACTTGTCCCGTTGTTCTTGGCGCTTTCTGAAGCCTTCCTGGAATTCCTCTTTCAAAGGATGTACCATTTAGTGTAAAAAAGGTTTTCGTAATTTAAACATTCTCCACCTATATTGACCACATCTTGTATTAACTTCTGCCTTCATCTGTGTAGGCTGCCATGATAAAATACTGTTGGCCATGGGGCTTAACCAATAGGCATATCTTAGACACAGCTCTGAAGGCTGCGAGGCTATGATCAGAGAGCTAGCAGACTTGTTTTCTGGTGAGAGCCCCCTTCTCACCTTTTCACTGTGTCCTCAGTGGCCGTTCCTTAACGTGTGAACATGGAGAGAGAGGAAAGGGGATTAGATTCTAACATAAATTTTGAGGGGACACAAGTATTCAGTCCATAACCACTTCCAAGTTTTTAACTTATGGGCATGTCCCTTAAAACGCTACGTCCAGCTGCCTCCTGTCCCCTCCTCTTGGACACTCAATTGGTAACCCGGTCTCAGTCCATGGCCAGCACCAAACAGATCTGTCCCCCCAAACCTGCTCCCTCCCCAGTCTCCAACTCAGTCAATGGCAACTCTGCTTGTGCGGGGGCTAGAAAGCTTGGAGTCCTCTTTGCACTCTCCCTGTCCCCAGAGCATTGCCTGGCTCTGTCCTCTTGGCTATCTGGACTTTGACCACCTTGGACCAGGCCACTATCACACGTTGTCTGGACTTTTGCACCATCCCTGTGCTCCGATCTCAACATGGCCACCAGCGAGGCCCTGGTGAAGTAAACCAGGCCGTGTCTCTCCTCTGTTGAAAGCTTTGTCTGAGTTACTTCCCACTCACTTTGCGTCAAGCCCAGCCCTCTCATTACTCTTCACCTCTGTGTGCTCAGCTCCTACGGGTCCGGCCTCGGCTCCCCGGCCCCCATCGGTGCCCCTTCCCTGCCTAGGTCACTCTTCCCCACATCTCCACACAACTACTTCCACCATTTCTTTTAAGCAGGGATATTTCTCATACTTTTCCTTCACTTCAGTCTGGAATTTTCTGGAATGGGTCCTTTTCATAAAGCTTCCTGGCCACCCTATTCAGAGTTGCAGGCTCCAAACACACTCCTTTCCTACCCCATTTTAGTGTTTTCTCCCTTGTAGGATTCACCGGCCTCTAAGCTGCCACAGGTTTTGCTTATACAGCCTATACTGGAGATGAACCCAGGGCCTCACATGAACTACATCCCCACATTTTCTATTTTTTGTTCCGAGGCAGAGTCTCACCGAGTTACCCAGACTTGCCTCAAACTTGCGGTCCTCCTGCCTCAGCCTCCCACATAGCTGGGAACCACAGGTGTGGACTGCTGCATTGTGGCTAGCTTATGGTAGTTCATTTCAGCAGCCCCAGGGAACTAATGAAATGAGCTCAGGCCTTGGTTAGCAGGCAAGCGCTACCTCATTGTCCAAATACCTCTTGCCAATTTCTCTCTGAAGGAAACTCACTGGATTTCAGGGAAATTTTGCATTGTTTTCTGTTTAAAAGTTGAGATGATTGATGGAATCTGTATAGGGACAGTGACTCAGACTAGGACATGGGGGTTGAATCGGGTACCAGGCATCTAGTCTGGTTTCCTCGATCCTGACAGAGGCCTGGCCAGCCTGAGTAGGGGTCCCACAGGCACATCCTCAAACCACCTCATGACAGCATCTGTTCCCAAACATGGTACCTTTCCCTCACGTCCTTCAGCCCTTTCTTCAGCCCCTTCTCTGATCCACTTCTCTGTCTACCTGGTTTTTCACTTCAGGACGTGGGTTCTCTCTGGGAGCAACGAGGGTCCAGGCCCTTTTGAGTTGTCCTCATGTCCTGTACATTTTGAAGTCTCAGCCCTCATTCATTGGGTTTTCCCTTTGGCCCAGCGACAGAGACCCTAAAGCAGAAGTAGGTTTTAGCCTCCTGGGAGAAAGATGAGCTTGCTCCTGACTGGGGCATGAGGAGAGCAGCTGGGACAGTTTCAGAGACATTCAGGTTTGCCAAAGCTGAGATCCTAACTCCCTTCTCTGTGACCGCACATGAACAGGAGGTGGTGCCCACCCTGGAAAGAAAGGAGAAAAGGGAATGAATTTTTTTCAACCTAAAAGCAGAGAGGGTCTGGGAGTACAGCAAAATGGTAAGCACTTTCCCAGGATGCCTGAGGCTCTGGGTTCAATCTTCAGCAGCACAAAAACATTTTACAAATGAAAAAAAATAAAAAATGGAAAGAGGGTCTGTTATCTCATTAACAGCAGGCACCCACCTCTCCTGTGGTCCCTGCTTCACCCAAGCAGGGCACAGAAGTCACTGAGGAGACGCCTCTGTGGTCACACAGGGCCACCTAACTCCGGTATGCTGTCGAGGTACAGGAGAACCCCTAACTAGACCCCCAGCGGCCGCAGGGCAGTTTCCTCCTATCCACTGGAATGAGGTTTAGAATAAAGATTAGTTTGAAGTGATGTTTCTTTCAAGCCTGAATTTGGAAATATTTATTTAAATGGGAAACAAAAATAGAGTGTTTCCACCATAGGAAATATTCAAAGTCTGTTAATATCGCCATCAGAAAAAAAAAGTCAAAGTCACAAGTTAATTACACTGTGAATCTGTTTTGATGACTAATTCATGAGAACTGAAGAAAAATTTAAGAGTAATCAGCATCCAATTACATGAAGCTGGGCAGCGAGATCATTTTCAGATGAAAGGTGGTAGAAAGTTATTTTAATGACCAGATCATAAATACAGGAATGGGAGAACTATTGAGAAAATGCAAGGTCTTTCTTTGGAAATGTCTGAAAACAGGAAAGATTGATAACTCTGTCCAGCGAGGAGCCTGGGGGATGACCACACGCCATTAGGAAGTCCTTATTAGGTCTTCTAAATTACACAAAGAGAAACCAAGCTAAATAAGAATAGAAACACATAAAATTCCCAAGTCAGAAAAAGCTTTGGAGGAATAGTAGAGCAGGTCAGGAATTTTTCAACTTTAGATGGTGGAAAAAATGTCCAGACCGTTAAGGTTCCATATGTAGGAGCATAGTTTCAAAGAATATTTTAGATAATTAGCTCAGATTGGTATAACCATATAAGGAAATTTGAAAAGTATGAAATGGTAGTTTAATTACGGTTAACGATGTTATAATTGCCCATCAATACCCATAAAAAGAAAGATGTAGGAATAGCTGTAGAAAGACGTCTACAATTATAATGTAATTTTTAACAATACATCCTAATTCTTTTGTTCTTGTGGCTTTCATCTGTGGGGTCTGCTTTTCAGATTGTAGGTATTTAATTATAACATCATTAATTAGTAGGATGAACAAGATGTGGCATGCAAGGACCCCTTGGACAGATACACAGTGCCGGTCCCCTTTGTCCAGGACCGGGACTTTCACCTCTGTCTACCTCTTCACCCGCCTGCCTACTCCTCTGCAGAACTGCTGACTCACAGGATCTCCGGAGAGTAGGTGAAGCCACTGGCCTTGGGGACATCTGATCTTTCTCCTTTGCTGCTGGTGGGTCACAGCGAAAAATGTTTGAACATTGAAATGAAAGAATCTCAAGCACAAGAAGAAACACACAAGTTCACAAGTAAGAAGAGCAAGCTAAAGGACCCTGAGAAATTTTTAAAATACCAGATGGCCAAAAGAAACTGAAAGTGTGACCACTGGATCTAAGGTGAGGCAGTGGGAGAGGAGAAGTTTTCTTTTTGTTGAGGCAGGGTCTCACTACGTAGTACAGGCTGGCCTTGAACTCACAGGGATCCTCCTGCCTCAGCTTCCTGAATGCTGGGATTACTGGTGCATCACACTCAATGAGAATTCTTATATGATGCAGCGATGCAAATATAAATCATAAGAACCTGTGAAGACAATTTCTCAAAGTCTATAAAAATTACAAATGCACAATATTTTGACCCTGTAATAATGTTGAGAGGATTTTATAGTTAATATTTCTGGTCACTACCAAGACTGTACTCTTAAATTTTTATTTCATTTCCTTTGTCACGTCTCTATCAGTCAACATTATTTGTTAAAGTGCTTCAAGGTACAAGTTATCTTTCCCTAAATAGTTCTGTGTGTAAGACGTAACTATATACTTTAAAGTTTGTTTAGTTTCGCTTCTTGTAAGGTAATGTTTACATGAAATGCCTGAATCCTAAGTGTATATTTACTAAATTTTGACAAATTCATCTGTACAATTCAAACCTCTAGCAAGATAGGTAGCTTAGCATTGTTCCAGAACATTCTCTCAGATAGCCTCTCAACAAAGTCCCACACTGGCCCTTTAGACACAATCTCCAGTCAGATTTTTTTCATGTTTCACTTGCCCATTATAAAACTTTATACAAGTGGGGAAAAAGTGTGTGTACCATTTACTTACGAAGTTCCTTTCACTCAGCAAAATGTCTTTGGGATTCACCCATGCTGTTGCCCGTATGAGTACTTTGTTCCTTCTCATTGGTGGGCAGCAGGTCCTCTGTGCATGAATTCACTTCAGTTCGTTTCCCCGGACAGACACTTGTTTTCCTTGTTTCCTCATTTTTAGATTTATAAATATAGCTGTGATGAACATTTCTGCACAAGTCTTTTTGTGGACATGTTTCATTTTTCTTGGGTAGACACATAGGAGTGGAATTGCTTGGTTTTCCTGTGCATGTTTAACTTGATAAGACAAAATATCTCAGAACTTTGCCCAAAGTGCCTGTGCCATTTACGTTCTCACCACCAATATATATGAGCTTCAGGTTTGTGTGCAGGTTGGTGGTGGTGGCCTTGTTAATCTGAGCATTTCTGGCAGGTCCGTGCATCACCTGTGGCTTTCATTTATGTTTCTCTGTTCAATAATGAGCTCTATAATCACTTGCTGTTCATATGATCTATTTTATAAAGCATCTGCTCTGACTTTTAAATTTCTAATATATTTTTTTATTTTTATTTTATTTTTTTTAAATTTTATTTTAAAGACAAAAGAATGGAGACATATGAACCAGAAAAGCCATAAACAATACAGAAAATACAAAGTTATACAGAATATAGTAGGGAATTAGAACTGGATGTTGTATTACATAGTTATCTTCACATTAGTTAACACAAAAACATTAAAGGAAATACCAAATTATAGATA